>NQII01002249.1:358467-403227 GCA_002778355.1 Clitarchus hookeri | reverse complement strand
CTTTTATTCTAAACTTAACCCAACTTCCTTATCTTAACCTATCTGTTATATATCCTAAAATAACCAATATAACAATATGCGAGTCCTTCGCACTAGTAAGCAGTGACACTAGATCAAGGCGTTATTTTTTAACAGAAAATTGTTCGTGANAATATGCGAGTCCTTCGCACTAGTAAGCAGTGACACTAGATCAAGGCGTTATTTTTTAACAGAAAATTGTTCGTGAACTGTCATTATGAGAACCAACAACTAAAAACATAGCCTATGTAATGTCTTTGCTTTCATCAGAAGCTGTTGAAAAATTGTATTTTTCCAATCTTCTATTCAATTGTATATCGATTTAATAATTTTTTTCCACATTTATTCTAAAAAACGTTTGACGGTAAAATAGCACTTTTCAGTTCATTCACAAGGATGTCAGTGGCAAAAATTTCGCAATTTTGATACCATGCTCCTTAATTACTTCGACGTATCCAAACGGCGTTTGATTTATAGCCCCCAATAAGCGTGCCTACTAAGGCACATGTATACAGAACACCTGCATGCGTGCGTTGCTTTAAAGGACGTGTTACTTTGTCTTTGCTCCTCAAATTTGGTTCCACTAAACAAATGTATTCATGCCTCACTACTACACCCCTCTTCTTAACTTTATGCAATGACGAAGAATATAAAACTCCTTAATAACCGATACTAAATTGATTAATGGCGAAGAATACACATAATATTCTTTCATTACCGATACGACTTTCGCAGGCACGTTGTGGCTTTCCTCCAAAGTCAACAAATTAAATCTTATTTTCCCATTATTATACTTGTATGTGACACACGCTGACACAGGCATTTAACGTGGCCTGTACAATTTACCAAACAGTGATAGAAGCCAAATAGTNTGTATGTGACACACGCTGACACAGGCATTTAACGTGGCCTGTACAATTTACCAAACAGTGATAGAAGCCAAATAGTCCGCACCGTGTGTCTATAACGTGGTTCGAAGATCAACGTAAACCAGTCACTCATTGTTACAGAACAAAGATACTTCACAAATGCAAAAGGTAACCACAGCCAGAAGGAAATGTCTTCATTTTATCTGAAAGAAAATTCAACTCCAAGAGCTGAGTTGAAGGGTTTCAGTCGACGAATGGCAGTGAGGTAAGTACCGGTGAGAGTGAAATGAGGAGAAGACCGAGCAGCTGTGGAATGAATTGGGGAAACGGGAGTACCCCACCACGAGTCCCACAAGCAAAAATCCGGGTGGTACCGCCGGGAATCGGACCCGGTTCTCCTTGGTGGTAGGCGAAGAGTCTATGTACTCCACCAGGAGGAGGAAGCTCTAATAGGCTGAATAATTCCTTTGTGATCTCAAGAAGTTGTGTCCCCAAAATATAGCTGGCTCTAGTGACGATTGTCGCGTTTCTTTTTCCAGCCAGTGTCAGAGCAGAACAGTTAGAGTAGGGCGGGGCTATTCCGATCAGTTACAATTATTAAGTACTTAAGACCACTAAAAATAAAATTTGATAAATTCAAACACATTAAACATAATCTATAATATGTATAATTTACTACATAAAAAACGAATCAAATTTTAATTACAATGTTACATTTAAAAAAGTTAATTCAGCAGTGGATAACCTAGAGTGTTCAGAAAATTGGAGTAGTAATTCTTATCATGAAAGTGGCAAATCCGATCATGTTGGGGAAAATATGATCACACACATTTACAACATAAGAACTTCTTTCTTCCTTTGGCACCTACACAGATTTCATGGTACCAGATACCACATTTTTGACACTTGTTCCAATTCCCTCTGTTAGCAGGTTGGCTCCATTTTCTTCTGCAAAATCCACATGACACATCATTATGTTCTTCCACCACATGACTTTCTTTTCCACTTGAGCACTACTCCTTTACAGAAAACAATTTGCGTCTCTTCATTGTACGTAGCATTTTTTTTCCTGTAATTATCTTATGCTTTTCGCCAGTATTCTTGATATTTTCTTCGGTTGTCAAATGTCGATCTTTCTGCTTCTTTCTTGTTTGATTTTGTTTGGTAAGATTTCCGGATGATTTACATTGGGTCGGTAAGATTTCATTAAATGGAGAGTGTTTCTGTTTGGTGGGAGACATGGAAGAAACAGCAGGCAAAGACTGAGTGGATACATTTTGAGAACTTGAGTGACCAACAGATGTTTTGGGCGTCGAAGGATTAAAACCTGAGTTTCTGTCAATGTGGACTGGAGGACACTGATGAGAAATATCAGAAGAAGGACCAGCAGTGTTTATGTTAGGAGAATTTACTCTTGAGAATGACGGACATTCAGCTCGGAAAGTCATCGAAGGTAGAAATTTATCCACTGAGATAACACTGGGGTTAAATGGATAGAGGCCGGTACACTGAAATTTCTTGGTAGCATTTCCATAGGACGCAGCTTTGTTCCAAGCAGCTGTAAAAATTTTCTAAGTTATGTTTTTGTAATTGATTCTGTAGAGTTGTTCTGAATGAATGTAATTTCTTCTTGATGATGGAAAGTTTTTAATGGTTCGAATAACATGCGATCTAAGGGTTGAAGAACATGAGTTGTGTGGGGTGACAAACAGAGTTGCAGCTGCGAGGCTCCTGGCGTCACTCTTCCGGCACGTCCACAAAACCCTTAATCCTTAATGCGGTCGTCCGCCTGCGAGCTTCGGCAGAGCGTGTGTTCTGACGAATAAAATATAGGGATGCAGAATGCACCAAACTTGTGAAAAGAAAGTGATATTTTAACAATGTTTTTTTTTTAATGTAGCTCTGAACAACTACAAAAACAGTTACACAATTGTCATTACTAATTCATTTGCACACAATTAATTAGAAGGACAACGCATAAGTTAATTAAATATGGTAGTGTCCTGAACATCTTTGTAAGACTTGTACTTATATACCGCTTATCAGAGTCGCTATTGGCGCATGTGCCGCGCCACTCGGCTGAACCACCAATTCCATCTTTGTCCTACCCTGCTCTTAAGCATTTCCCCAAAGTGGTGACTTTCAGTTGCGTCCTTCTTTGTATTGCAATTTTAATGGCCAGCAGTGNTCCTTCTTTGTATTGCAATTTTAATGGCCAGCAGTGTACTTTGTTAAACCTACAATATTTCGTGAAAGTACTTTCAACTGTTAATGTTACTGAGCTGAGAGCGAAGCATATGATGCAAGTCACCACAATCTGCTTTCATTGTTCGTAAAATCTTTTCACCTGATACATGTGTGATAATAGAAACCAACGTGGTCAACCCATTTTAAAGGCATGTTCCAGAATTCATTATAAGGGTGTATATATATATATATATATATATATATATATATATATACACATGGAGAGATGACATAACATTTTAAGACGATGAGTACTCTGTTATATTTAAATATTATTTTAATACCGTTACCTAGTTTTCTACATATTTTCTTGTTATAACGTCTATACTATTTGTAATAAACAGTTTCTTTATATTTTAGTTTTAAGTGTATTATTAAAATGTTTTTGGTTCAGTGAGATTACTAGACATGTACACACTGAAGAGGGCAAGAATGTCTGCTTCGATCCGAGCTTCCATTTTTTTTTTTTGTCATGATTCGGAGGTTGGACTAAAGGCTTCCTGGGTTACGCTAGTAAAGTGTTTACGATTAAACATTTCCAGTAAGGAATCACATTCGCTAACATACCTATTTACAAACGTAGAGGTCACTTGCGAGGTAAATTTGTGAAGCTTGGGGTAAACGTACTTGTCTGGTATAACCAACAGAAGAATAAATCTTTCGTGGTCATTGTCAGCCACGTCTTGCAGTAGGTATCTTGAAGAGCTCCATAACTAGTCTCATTCGAGAGACTCTGGAGATGCCTACTACCAAAGTATGGCGAAACATCGGTTCCTCAAATCATCAAGACNTAGTCTCATTCGAGAGACTCTGGAGATGCCTACTACCAAAGTATGGCGAAACATCGGTTCCTCAAATCATCAAGACATGGCTATAACAAATCTTTAAAATAAATTTTTAGGAACATAAGATGTTACTTTCAAGGCCGCATTTTTATATTTCCAATACAGATACTTCATATTCAATTTTGGTTTTTATAAAATCCACACAGATATTGAATACTTACTACCTTCATAGTGTCGAAGTTGAAAAAAACAATTTTCATGTTTTNTTATAAAATCCACACAGATATTGAATACTTACTACCTTCATAGTGTCGAAGTTGAAAAAAACAATTTTCATGTTTTTACCTCGACTCAATAATATATTATTCAAATAATCCAAATTGAAATAGCTGCATTAGTTATTTAATTTCCCGTATTATTAGACGTATTTTAAGAATAATTAACTTCTATCGTTTTCGAAATCTGTCACTTTTTATCTGAATTTTAGTTTTGTCTATGAGCTGGCAAATCTTTCTTTGAGTCTTTGAATTTGGGAAATAATTGTATAGGGAAAAATTGTTATAATAAATTTACATAAAGTAGCAAGAGAATTTCAGAGTCCAAGGGAGTATTGCAAAATTCTGC
Organism: Clitarchus hookeri; assembly: GCA_002778355.1. Classification (NCBI taxonomy): domain Eukaryota; kingdom Metazoa; phylum Arthropoda; class Insecta; order Phasmatodea; family Phasmatidae; genus Clitarchus; species Clitarchus hookeri. The sequence goes on along the minus strand of NQII01002249.1, from coordinate 398,684 downwards.
TAAAGCTACAGAGAAAATTCCAGTAAATTACTGTGAGAGTGAACTCGTTTGCCACTTCAAACAAATTAACTATTCAGGTAACACACTACCTAATCTCGTACACCTTAACTAACTTCCTGCAGAGAATTTTCCGATGACTAATGCAGCGAAATACAAGTGTATCAATGCTTTTTTTCTTAGTAACCTTACTAAGAACGTATTTGTACATGCCCTACTGTTCGCACCATCAATTACTTTAGTCCTCTGCACTTCTCTAAAACTGCCACCAGAGCATTGTACATATNTGCCCTACTGTTCGCACCATCAATTACTTTAGTCCTCTGCACTTCTCTAAAACTGCCACCAGAGCATTGTACATATGCGAGTCCTTCGCACTAGTAAGCAGTGACACTAGATCAAGGCGTTATTTTTTAACAGAAAATTGTTCGTGAACTGTCATTATGAGAACCAACAACTAAAAACATAGCCTATGTAATGTCTTTGCTTTCATCAGAAGCTGTTGAAAAATTGTATTTTTCCAATCTTCTATTCAATTGTATATCGATTTAATAATTTTTTTCCACATTTATTCTAAAAAACGTTTGACGGTAAAATAGCACTTTTCAGTTCATTCACAAGGATGTCAGTGGCAAAAATTTCGCAATTTTGATACCATGCTCCTTAATTACTTCGACGTATCCAAACGGCGTTTGATTTATAGCCCCCAATAAGCGTGCCTACTAAGGCACATGTATACAGAACACCTGCATGCGTGCGTTGCTTTAAAGGACGTGTTACTTTGTCTTTGCTCCTCAAATTTGGTTCCACTAAACAAATGTATTCATGCCTCACTACTACACCCCTCTTCTTAACTTTATGCAATGACGAAGAATATAAAACTCCTTAATAACCGATACTAAATTGATTAATGGCGAAGAATACACATAATATTCTTTCATTACCGATACGACTTTCGCAGGCACGTTGTGGCTTTCCTCCAAAGTCAACAAATTAAATCTTATTTTCCCATTATTATACTTGTATGTGACACACGCTGACACAGGCATTTAACGTGGCCTGTACAATTTACCAAACAGTGATAGAAGCCAAATAGTGCGCACCGTGTGTCTATAACGTGGTTCGAAGATCAACGTAAACCAGTCACTCATTGTTACAGAACAAAGATACTTCACAAATGCAAAAGGTAACCACAGCCAGAAGGAAATGTCTTCATTTAATCTGAAAGAAAATTCAACTCCAAGAGCTGAGTTGAAGGGTTTCGGTCGACGAATGACAGTGAGGTAAGTACCGGTGAGAGTGAAATGAGGAGAAGACCGAGCAGCTGTGGAATGAATTGGGGAAACGGGAGTACCCCACCACGAGTCCCACAAGCAAAAATCCGGGTGGTACCGCCGGGAATCGGACCCGGTTCTCCTTGGTGGTAGGCGAAGAGTCTATGTACTCCACCAGGAGGAGGAAGCTCTAATAGGCTGAATAATTCCTTTGTGATCTCAAGAAGTTGTGTCCCCAAAATATAGCTGGCTCTAGTGACGATTGTCGCGTTTCTTTTTCCAGCCAGTGTCAGAGCAGAACAGTTAGAGTAGGGCGGGGCTATTCCGATCAGTTACAATTATTAAGTACTTAAGACCACTACAAATAAAATTTGATAAATTCAAACACATTAAACATAATCTATAATATGTATAATTTACTACATAAAAAACGAATCAAATTTTAATTACAATGTTACATTTAAAAAAGTTAATTCAGCAGTGGATAACCTAGAGTGTTCAGAAAATTGGAGTGGTAATTCTTATCATGAAAGTGGCAAATCCGATCATGTTGGGGAAAATATGATCACACACATTTACAACATAAGAACTTCTTTCTTCCTTTGGCACCTACACAGATTTCATGGTACCAGATACCACATTTTTGACACTTGTTCCAATTCCCTCTGTTAGCAGGTTGGCTCCATTTTCTTCTGCAAAATCCACATGACACATCATTATGTTCTTCCACCACATGACTTTCTTTTCCACTTGAGCACAACTCCTTTACAGAAAACAATTTGCGTCTCTTCATTGTACGTAGCATTTTTTTCCTGTAATTATCTTATGCTTTTCGCCAGTATTCTTGATATTTTCTTCGGTTGTCAAATGTCGATCTTTCTGCTTCTTTCTTGTTTGATTTTGTTTGGTAAGATTTCCGGATGATTTACATTGGGTCGGTAAGATTTCATTAAATGGAGAGTGTTTCTGTTTGGTGGGAGACATGGAAGAAACAGCAGGCAAAGACTGAGTGGATACATTTTGAGAACTTGAGTGACCAACAGATGTTTTGGGCGTCGAAGGATTAAAACCTGAGTTTCTGTCAATGTGGACTGGAGGACACTGATGAGAAATATCAGAAGAAGGACCAGCAGTGTTTATGTTAGGAGAATTTACTCTTGAGAATGACGGACATTCAGCTCGGAAAGTCATCGAAGGTAGAAATTTATCCACTGAGATAACACTGGGGTTAAATGGATAGAGGCCGGTATACTGAAATTTCTTGGTAGCATTTCCATAGGACGCAGCTTTGTTCCAAGCAGCTGTAAAAAATTTTCAAAATTATGTTTTTGTAATTGATTCTGTAGATTTATTCTGAATGAATGTAATTTCTTCTTGATGATAGAAAGTTTTTAATGGTTCGAATAACATGCGATCTAAGGGTTGAAGAACATGAGTTGTGTGGGGTGACAAACAGAGAAGTTCAATTTCATTGTCTCTACAAAAATTTTGACATTTCATTGAAGAATGTGATGCATGCCCATCCAAAATAAGCAGGCATTTCCCTGCACGTCAGTGTTCTTGGAAATGTTGTAACTATTTGATAATCAAATCTTTATTGATGTAGCCAGATTCTGACATGGCTCTTACATAGTCAAATGGCAAATTTGTATGCTAATATTCCCTGTACCGCATACCCTTAAAAATCACGAATGGTGGAATGTACACACCACTAGAACTGAAACAGGCCACTACTGACATATTTTCACCACACTCTACACTGGTCAGTTTAATGACTTCGCTTTAAAATTTCTCACAAACTGTTTTTGATGATCTGTTGTTCAAAGGAAACCCTGATTCATCCACATTGAAAATTCTCTCTGTCTTCTCACTGAGTCATAATTCAGCTTTTAAATTTCTGTAGAGTTCATAGAAATAGCAAAAGTATTTTTCATTCATTGCAGCTGCTATAATCTTTGGTAAACATTCTGGTTTTCTCAAAGAGAATTGAGGATGCCTACCTACGAACTAAGAAAACAAATCCTTCCCTGCCGATTTTTCAGAATTATTCCGAGGAACTTGGAGACCTTTAATTTCCATGTACATGTATGCAGCATTTCTTACTTGAATTTCAGTCAAACCTAAGCCTATTTTAGACCAGTTTATCAGTCTCCCGCACAGTTCCTCTGCTTCTTCAGCATTCAGTGCATATGGAAGACCTAATTTGGATTAAAATGCTCTCTCTTTGGCTGTTTCAGCTTAACTTCATGAATTATGTTTTGCAATGTCGTAAATTATGTTATATAAGCCAGTAGCTGCTCTGATGGTTGTTTCTCCACGAAGGATGCTGCTTGTAGCCTGGGACATTGACTCCTCAGACCACTGAATGGTGGTGTTTTCTCTTTTGTAATTTCTCACCAATGACAGGCTCTCCTTCACTCCGACCGCCCCAATACGCTAGGCCACGCCTTTTTTCGTGCCAAGGCGGACGATTACAGGTAGCTCGTTCCCCATCCCTCCCTTAGAGGGAAAGAGGGAGGTTAGCGGCGGCGAATGATAGGCTCTCCTTCGCTCTGACCACCCCAATGCGCTAGGCGATGCATCTTTTCGTGCTAAGGTGGGTGTTTACAGGGCAGCTCGTTCCTGCCTTCCTCCCTCTCCGACTGCCCTTCGCAGACAGAGCTGTAAGCTCTCGGGACGACAGTAGATTCTCTCTCACATTCATTTACAGTATGACTTTTTTATTATTATAAGCATGATTTACGCTCGCTCTCTAACATTATTATTCGAGTCGTGCGAGAGCGTGTGTTGCTAGTTAACTGTTTACACTTAAGACAATACACAGATCGATATGATGCTAGCTAGTTGTTTAAACACTTGAGACTGAACACTGGCGTACCCCAGCCTGCCTACCACCGCGTTCTGAGACTCCGAGGCGAGAATAGTGCTGTCCCTCCTCCTTCATAATATCGTCCATGTGAATTACTTTTTACATTCTCCTTGAGACAAATCAATCGATACGTTCCTCGCTCTGTTTGTGCGTGTGTGTGTCACTGGTGGTGGTGGGAGATAGGGCCGGGGAAAGCACCTCTTTTGTACATTCACTCTATACTATATGTATGCGGGTACTCAATCGGGAAAAAAAATTTAGTTGTGGTTAGTTGCAAGATCTGCATGTTTTATTTCGAACTAGCTAAGGATTAAACATTTTTTCTCATAGGATCCCTCCTGGACTACAACGTCCGGCATCCAGCATACCTTCGTGAGTTCCGCAGCCGCACCAACCAGTCGAGGCATTCACCATCGTTTCGCTTACTCGAAGAACAAGAAGGATTCGGATAGTTCTTCCTTTCCGACTTCCTCTTATTTCGCTGCAACATCATTTCAGTCAACTGTTACTTCTTCTTCTTCTTCCACACAACCATTGCCTATTGCACCTACGATACGACGACCAGCACTACAGTGTGGTTTCTGCGACTGGATGTTTACCGATCACACGAATGGTTTGCATCATGAACGAACCTGTTCCCTCAACCCACTCAGGGAGATAGCACAACACATTTTTGATAGGTGTGGGAAGACATTTGCCCGCACTGACAAACTTGCCGACTATCCCATAGCATGTACAGGACTGATTAGATAGGTCGCCTCGTCCCACTGCACGTTCTGTAGTGATGGCTTCGCCAATTCTAGAGATGTTCGTCACCATGAACGTAGTTGTTAAGTGAAACCCGATGTCGAGACATTGGCATGCGGGAACTGCGGCAGGCAGTTTACTCGTGCTTACAATCTGCATGCACACAGCACTAAATGTACTGGAACTACCGCTGCCCCACCACCGGCAAAAAGGTCTCGCATGGCTGCGTCATCTACACCCCAGCCAGGCCCATCACGTCTCGTACGCATTATTGCCATCGAGGGGCGCTCTTGCTCTAGGACCGTGGTCACCGGTGCCGGCAAGTGTAACGCCTATGGGTTTATGGAGGCAGAGAGCTCGNGGCGGCAGCCGTTATTATTTGCATGAAAGCGACAGAAGTTGTAGTGTTTGCAGATATTTTTTCCGTTACATATTATCCACACGCTCAGTGTACCATTAAAAAATTTTTCTCCAGTATTTTTATGGAAAATGGGAGCCGCACGACGACGAGACAGACCACCGAGCCTTGAAGAATAAGAATTTGCCCCTTTTCAATTTAAGCGATGTTGAAAATGCCGCGTCGGCTGCCATTGTCAAGGTATGCCGGGAGAAGGACGAATACATGGGGGAGGGAAGTGACTGGACCCTCACATCTGTGAAAAGGCTTCAGCTGCATATCAACAAGCTCGACCCACTAAGAACTACCTCCTACATCGCCCTGCCTGCGTTAATTGAAGCAAAACATGCGATTGTTAACTCGCATAACGTGGACCAGCAATGCTTTATTTAAATGGACGATTCTGGCACGATATGTAGATGTTGTGAATCTTGCGCATCAGCCAGCGATACGTCGATCTCGAGACGCGCTTCGATTTTAGCAGACTAGAGTTCCCCACCCCTGTACGACAAATATCGACATTCGAGAGGACCAATCCTGGGGTCAATGTCTACGCAATCGATGAGAATACAAATATAGAACCAATACAAGTGACGAAGGAAGAACTGGCCCAGCACTTCGACCTGCTACTACTGACGACAGCGGAGAACAAGAACTCTCATTATTGCTATATAGGCGATTTTTCCGGCCTGGTACACTCCCAGGTGAAACCGCACGATGGAAATTTACATATATGTAAACGATGTCTCAAGACATACTACAATCGTCCACATGTGACGAGTCTGACAGGTGCTGAGATAATGGTTGAACACAGGAGGTACTGCAATGAACACGCAGCAGTCCGTCCCAACATGCGACAATCGGAGAAGAACTGCAAGCGTCCTGTACTTCAGTTACAGAATTGCCAGACTGGCGATAAGGTGCCTGTAGTTTTGTACACAGACTTTGACGAAATGTTAGTGCCGGTTCGGACATGTCAGCCAAACACAGACACGTCCTACACCTAGAGGTACCAAGAGCATGATGCCTAAAGCTATGGCATCTACATCAAGGTGGATAACGGCATAATACCACCTTACAAGACGACCAGCCTACCTGTAGAAGTCAAATGTTACACCAGCGAAGATGCATCGAAACGGTTTATGGAAGATGTCGTAAGGATTTGCAATCTGGTGAGCCTATGCATGTGCTGACTTCTGGCGAACGGACTGGCTACGCTCTGGCCACCACATGCTGTTACTGTTCTGGCCCCATCACCAGCAAAAATCACAAGGTTCACAAACCATGACTTTTTCATTCATAACTTTATCGGGGTGGCGTGTAATAACTGCAACAATCTTCGCCGCCGCCCCCAGAGACTGCCAATCCTCTTCCATAACTTGACGAGCAGCTTGTCTATGATAGCCAGGACACATTTATTATTCCACACACGGAAGAAAAGCTTATTACATTCAGTAAAAGTTTTGGCGACAAATTCACGATACAGTTTATCGATACTTTTAGATTTATGTCTGCAAGCCTCGCGAGACTAGCACCGTCAAGCGAGTTCAAGACGACATCAAGCTTTTTTTAACGACTAACAGCTCGAGTTGGTGACTCGCAAAGGAGTGTTCCCCTACAATTATGTCGACTCATGGGGGCAGCTGGCCGAGCTACAGCTGCCAACCATTGATTCGTTCTTCAACCATCTCACTGGATGCAGCACCAGTACAAAAGAACATAAACAGGCACACAGGGTCTGGTCTATGTTCGGATGTAGCATGTTGAGCCAATACTCCGAACTGTATCTGAATACGGATGTCTTGATTCTGTGAGACGTCTTCGTGAATTTCCGGAGGCTATGCCTGACTACATACGGTCTTGAAAGTGTTCGTTATGCAAGTGCTCTTGGATTCTCGTTCGATGTGATGTTGCGCAAGACACAGGCAGAGTTGGAGCTACTTGTCGACTACGACATCCACCAGTTTATCGAGGCTGGTAACGGGGAGGGGTGGCTAGTGCATCAAGCACCACGTGGTGGCAAACAACAAGAATATTCCTGCCACATATGATGCAAGCAGGCCATCTACCTACCTTCAGTATGTAGATTCTAATAGTTTATATGGATGTCCCTGCCACTGCCATACGGCGGTTTTGAATGGACTGGCATGGATAATGACGTCATGTCCGTGCTGGGCGATGGAAATGTCGGCTACATACTGGAGGCGGATTTAGAGTACCCTATCGTACTCCACGAGGAACATAGAGATCTACTGTTCCTGCCGGTGAACGAGGGGTCCAAACAACCTAAACTCATGACCACTCTTGAAACTAAGACTAAATATATTATTCAGTGTATGAACTTCAAGCAGGCATAGGGTCATGGGCTAAGGCTGAAAGTAATATATCGTGTCCTTCAATTCAACCAGAAGGTGTGGCTAAAGCCATATATTTAACTGAATACATTGAAACATCAGGCAGCCTCTAACAACTTCGAGAAGGACTTCTTCAAGTTGATGAATAATGCTACCTATGGCAAGCTTATGGAAAATAAGCGTAAATGCCAGCGTATGGAACTCGTATGTAGAGAAGTTCAGGAGAAGAAACTCATTGCAAAACCATCCTTCAAGTGTAGAACTATTTACGATGAAACTCTATGCCTGGTAAAGTTAGANAGAAGAAACTCATTGCAAAACCATCCTTCAAGTGTAGAACTATTTACGATGAAACTCTATGCCTGGTAAAGTTAGACCACGAGAATATTCTATTCGATAAGCATATATATATGCTGGCTTTGCTGTACTTGACCTGTCCAAGACGCTCATATACCGTTTCCACTATGATGTTATGAGGTCACGGTATGGAAGTAGTATACACTGACATGTACTCCGTTGTAATGGAGATTGATTGCCTGCTCCTCCTTTTACAGTGACCTAGCCACAGACCCGACACTTATGGCCGAGTTCGACACCAGTGGCTACCCTCAAACTCATCCCTGCTAATCACCTGCCAATGCAAGGGTGATAGGCAAATTCAAGGATGAGTGTGGAGGTAATGACATGATTGAGTTTGTCGGGCTGAGAGCGAAGCTGCATGTTTATTGCTGTAACAATTAGGGGGTTAAGTGTGCGAAAGGCGTGCATAAGAGCATTGTATGGAACACCATCACCGTAGAAGATTAAAAACGCATTCTAATGAACTAGCAAGTAATGCATGTACAGGCCAGTAGCTTTAGGTCGCACCATCACGACGTATATAGCGAATGTACCAACAAGCCCGCTCTTTCGTGGATGGACGACAAAAGGAAAATCCTGGACGATGCTATTCACACCGCCCCTATGGTTACCATACCTATATAAAACACCTCTGGGNCGACAAAAGGAAAATCCTGGACGATGCTATTCACACCGCCCCTATGGTTACCATACCTATATAAAACACCTCTGGGACAGGCGCGTATCATCATATATGTGTCTGTCACAGGGTGAGTGAATGGGGTCGGGATGCATAGTAGGAGGCAGTTCCTCGCCCCTGGTTGGTCAAAGCAGAAGCACTTCCATTTCCCTAACCCCACAACGAGTGATAAGTGTGTGCTTTTTCCAGCAGTATACAAGAGCACATGCAAGAGCCATATTTATCTTTTCAGGTATATTGTTGAGGGATGGTAGCCATATGTCTTGTTTAGCATACTAGCAGGAGCCATATTCTTCTCGCCAGGTATGCTGGCTGATAGCATGCTGTTGTCCATGCAAGAGGTATTCTTATTTTGTCAGGAATGTTACCAGTATTTCCTGCTGTATATATATATATGTATTGCAGTATACTGGAGCACATGGAAGAGTAATATATATCTTGTCAGGTGTACTGTTGTTCTGTGGGCGCGAATTCTGTTCCAGCATACTGTAGCACATGGAAGAGCCGTATTCTTCCTGCCAGGATGCTGGCTGGTAGCATGATGTAGCCCATGCAAGAGGTATTTCATATCTAGTCAGGCATGAAACCAGTATGTATTTTTTTCCATAGCACAGTCTTGGTGAATGGTGACACGCTGTAGCCCGTGCAAGAGATATTATTATCTTGTCAGGCGTGTTATCGATTGTATGTGTATATGTATATGTCATTTCACATTCTACAGTCTTTCAAGCATATACTACCGCAAGGGAGTTGCGAATGTGAAATGTTATTCCTAACACTATAGTAGCTAGTGATAGTATCGTACTTGCTTTTATTTACTAGTTATTGTGCTATCACCCCTTTTCTCTTCCTCTATCACTTCTATACTCTTCCGCTTTGCTGTAACCTGTCTGTGCGTTCCTTTGCCCACTTTGTTTTTTTTTAGGTGGGTTTACTTTCAATTGCGGTGTTGTAAGCCACATGTACACTATGCTTGCGATGCTACTGATGTTTCCTTATACTCACACTTTGTGTGCGCCTAAGGAAACGTCGGTGGTGTGTTTTCTAGCTTAGTGCACTGCCCGTTCCCCAAGACTGGGAGCCATCCACATGGTCATGCCATGTGGACGGTAAGTGCGAGGCCAACGCTGCGAGGGTGGGAAGGAATATGAGAAAACCACAGTGGAATGGCAGAGCATGAGAGACTCGTCCCTGCTAGGGCACCAGGCGAAAGGAGACTGGAAGGAATTTGAGAAAATGATGGAGACTCGTCCTTGCTAGGACGCAAGGCGAAAAGAGACTGGAAGGAATATAAGAAAATCATGGAGGAATGGCAGAGCATGAGATATTCGTCCCCATCAGGGTGCCAGGTGAAAGGGGGACTGGAAGGAATATAATAAAACAGTAGTGTAATGACAGAGCATGAGAGAGACTCGTCCCCATCAGGGCGCCAGGCGAAATGGGACTGAAAGGAATTTGACGAGTAGGAATAGGAGAGTATGAAGACGGGATAGATAGGGCGGAATGCAAGAGCATGATGCAGGGAACAAGCTGACCGGTGGTACTGACTGTCAAAATAGCCGCTGTCAGTACTGGTTGCCAAAATGGATGCCGTGGGTACTGGCTGTCACCGGCACTGGCTGATAAAATGGTTGCCATCGGCAATAGACAATCAGAGACGAGACTCTTTCGAGAGCCTCGTATAGCAAGAGACTAGACCCTTTCGAGAGCCTCGCGTAGCCATCGTTGGTCGGGTGGAATAACAGAGCATGAAGTCGGGACAGGTAAGGTGGAATACAAGAGCATGAAGTAGGAAACAAGATGGCCGTCGGTACTGGCTGCCAAAATGGCCGCCGTCGGGAAGGGATGTCAGTGCCGGAGGTTTGACTCGTGACTTCACCCAAGATGGCCGCCGCTCGTCCCCATGTCCCCGCCAAGGCGCCAGGTTTATTACAATTGTCAATTTCAAACCATTCAAGAGTGCTATCTCTTTATCAGCATACTGTGCCAACCAGGTCAACTAAAAAGACAAAAACCGGGAGTTAAGCGCAAATTTTAAAACCTGATTAATAGAGTAGGTATAGCTAAACGTTTATTAGATAGAACTATCATTGGAGATGGAACTAATTGCTCTGAGAAATAAGTAAGGGGAAGGAACCACCATAGCCTGCAGTAATGAACGACCAGCATTCACCTGGAGTTATTTCGGGGAAAAAAAAAAAAAAAACATTGTCTTGTCCTTCCAATCTCCTAAACGCAGGCCCAGTGAGTTATCACTGCAGGATATCAATAAATAAATGGTAAATGCAAAACTTATATTCAATTTATTGCGGTGGCTAACATGTTATATAAACTTTTTATTATATGCTATTCTCGGTAAAGTGAGCACTTTTTGAAACCCTCTCATTTGGAGCACTAGTCAACAAATATATATTACTGTAGCCTTAGACGTTAATTTTTGAGTCCGGTGAAATATATTCACTGTGTTTATTACTTATATGACTAAATTTGTTTTAAAAAGTGGTGGAAAGATTAAACAGACTAATAGTAAAAAAANACTGTGTTTATTACTTATATGACTAAATTTGTTTTAAAAAGTGGTGGAAAGATTAAACAGACTAATAGTAAAAAAAGTAACCAGGGCCCCAAAAGTGCTTACTTTACCCTGAAGAGCCTTTAATGAAGTATCGCAGAGTATTAANACTGTGTTTATTACTTATATGACTAAATTTGTTTTAAAAAGTGGTGGAAAGATTAAACAGACTAATAGTAAAAAAAAGTAACCAGGGCCCCAAAAGTGCTTACTTTACCCTGAAGAGCCTTTAATGAAGTATCGCAGAGTATTAAANAAAAAAAGTAACCAGGGCCCCAAAAGTGCTTACTTTACCCTGAAGAGCCTTTAATGAAGTATCGCAGAGTATTAAAATAAAAGAAAAGAACAATTTAAAATTCTGAGAGTGATTATTATCAGTTAAGTCGCTTCTGAACAAGCATTCCTAAATTGGCGACATAAACTATTTGGGCGACAAATCTTATAGTTCAATAATTACACATCTATGTATCACAGAACTACGACATGGGCACACGTCACATTACTTTCAAACCTGGCTTCCAGGTAAAATTACAGATTTCGAGAAAGGTNAGAACTACGACATGGGCACACGTCACATTACTTTCAAACCTGGCTTCCAGGTAAAATTACAGATTTCGAGAAAGGTAAGATGAAGAAGGTCGCTAAGTCCACAACTCTTATATGTATTGCGCTGAAGGAAATAAGAAATACAGATATGTAAATAAGTTTATCGATTGTAAGTATCGCGCCTGCAACAATTATCAAAACCTTGACCATAATTTAGAATATCCGTTGTATTATTAGATTTGCTGTTATGAGAAAATTTTTAATTTTCAATAAAAATTATATACGGAAAATTAATTTTCAGATCGCATTTAAAAATAATATATAAACATTTTTATATAATTGCAAAAAGGTTTTAGACACAGAATTGCTATGAGATCCGTCAATACTTTAGAACCGTTACTTAATACCACGTCCCGTTTTTAACTTAACGAGTGACTCATCTCATGAAATAACTAAACACTTCCTCATATTAAATATTAAATGAATTTAGAAAACATTATCATCTGACTACTTAAAACAGTATACAAATTTCTTAGTTTCATAACTTCAGCACAATTAAAAAAGTATAAAAAGTTTATTTCAATTACTGGAGACATTAATCATATATAATGATTGCACTCTGTCAGTAAAACACTTATGTAAGTGGGTGGGAAGGGGCATGAACATAACTAATAATAACAAAAGGTAAGGTGCAACAGTCTGTCGAAGCGTTGGGAACTTAAAGAACTTGTATTCATCGCAACATAGCAAACAACAGTCCCAGGGAAAGTGTGAACAGATGAGAAACTTGGACTATTCACAATATATATATATATATATATATATATATATATATATATACATATATATATATATTCTTACACAAAGCGTAAGGACATTTCTTCTGCTCACAGCGCTTTTTATTTCTGAGAAAGATTTATACTTTTCGATGTGTTACAATTAATTTCTTAATATGGCGGAAATCCATACGTGCTTAAATTTTCAGTCTTGAAACTTTTAATACAATAGTAAATTAGTAAACAAAATTGAAGTTAAATTTAAATATTGCAATTTATATTTTTAAACCTAACCTGTTCCAAATAATTAGCTCAGTTAGCTACTTGCACTTTGGTAATTTTACAATTAAAATTTTCCATGAAGAATATTTTCCGAATATTATTTAGACAAATTTATTTACTTTCCGCATTTCCCTTATTTTAATAAATGATGATTGATGTTGCACACCTAATTTACTTAATCTCTTTTAAACAGGACCTAACTCGTGACACATGTATTTGTTAAAATTTTAACCTTTTCAAACCCACTCTAATTTACGGTTTCAGGTGTTGCAAACAAAAAAAGTTATGACACGTACTGTACTTAATTCAACGCAACACTTGTTTCGTTGTCACAGCCAATTAGCTTTAGTCTATATGTTAGTCTAGAGTTACATGAACCAATTATACCCTAAACCAGTAAGACGGTTTGCGAATCATTTATCCGACATGTAAGATCATTGGTCTTTGAGCTTCGCAGTGCGCAGTTAGACCAAAAATTACCTACACGTGCGTAGTATGTCTCAACTGTGTACACTGGGTTTGAATAAGTTAAACGGACAATCCAGCATGAAACCTTGCGAGAAACCTACTCCACATTCGTGAGTCAATCATTAATACTGTGCTACCCAATGCCAATGACATGAACTAGATTTTAACTTCTAAAGAGGTTTTTTGACGTAGTTTATTTAGTCATTAGTTTGAAACGTTCCTAACTACACGAACAGTTTTTGCTACCTAGAAGCACTGTGCGATCTCAGAAGAGAATTTACGACTTAAGTATAAAAAAAGACTAGAAGAATAATCAGTTGGTTACTTGGGGAAGGGATAATTAACACAGAACCCAACCTTTCTGGACTTGTTACTGGGAATACATTAGTCCTGCGAGAGGGCTTCGTAACGTCACTTCCAGTAAGATAAATGTTTTGCAATCGTCTTTGAAATTCCACAAAAGCTTTAAGTGGCCATTTTTTTTACCCACATTATCAACTAAACCGTCCTTTGTACAAGATAGGGCTGCCTCAGTCTGCATTTCTCGTAGAATGTTACTTCCAAAGAGGACAACACATCTTTTCGTTTGAAAAATTGGTAGATCGTTAAGAAATAAAACCAACAAAAAGTGGATTCCAGCGCTCATTATAGTTTCGCAATTATGATTCAAAACTATTTTCACGCTATCATTTTACTTTTAATTGCGTGCATTAAAATTATCCGAAGCTAATTTCAAACAATATGTTTGAAAAAGTTTGTGAGTCAAATCTTTATGAATCCGTGCGTAGGGTAGACTGGGTACGGTTGTGCCAGGGTACGAAAGTGACAGTCGAAATATTAGCCAAAGTATACGGATTAGCGAGTTGTGGTAACGGCGAAGGGAGGGGCTTGCATGTCTGAACCCGTGTCACAGTATTGCGTCAGCCGCTGCGCGCTGCGTACGCTAGGAGAGACCCGCATTTGTTTTTGACAGTCAAAAGTAAGTATTTTTGTTCGATTTATTTTGATAATTGTTGTTACATATATACAGATTGAGTATTAAGTGGTATTTATCTATATAAAATATACATTAGTAAATAAAAAACAGTGATTACTTTGTTCATAGATTATTTCATTTTGGCATGGTGTTTGTTTTTATGAATAAAGTGTGTTAGGTACGGTTGTGACATAAGTAAAATTGTGTTTTATTGTTTTTGATGCCCAGACAACGCTCGCGGAAGAGCGAAAGGGGGAGGCAAGACATTACTCAATACGAAAATGCATATATTGAAACAAAACGAGGTGTATCTCTGCGACAAGCAGCAGAAATGTTTCAAATTAATCGAATGTCCTTGTTCAGATGTTGATACAAAGATGTTTTTTTTTTTGTTGAAGAACATTTTGCCGTGTTTTTATTTCAAAGATTTTGATGTAACGTTTATTAATGTTTTATTTTTAATCTTAAAGAGTTCCTGTTAAGATAGTTGTAAGTGATTAAAATGGGTATTTTATTTGTTTTGTTGCAAAGATAATTGTGTTATGTATGATGTTAATTAACATTTCTTTTATATTTTGATTATGCATAGTTATGCTAATTTTTAGGTAAAACATAAATTTTTTGACTCATTGNAAATTTTGAGACTCATTGCAATGTGAAGACTGGTTTTAATAATTACATATTATGTATATAAATGCTATAGTGCCTTATTAGTTATAAATGATTGAAGTGTTCCCAAACATACTTTTTTCTGTTCCTTTTCTTTGCAAAGGAATGTTATGTAATATTAATTATTGAGTGTTGCAATAAAGGTGATTTCAGACCATTTCAGAGTATTATTAAACCTGTCACTTTCGACTCCAAGTACTGTCACAACGGCCACAGGGGTGTGGTCGGTTGTGACATTTTCCCTTTTTTTTTTAACTTGCTCCTGTGTGCAAACCATAATGTTTAGGGATAAAAGTTTAATTAATTATATGTAGGGTTATGTAGAAATTATACGAAAAATCACTTTTCGTTTAGCTAACCGGTATACATAAAAACTATGGTCGATCAAATGCAAAAGGCCAGAACCGTACCTAGTCTACCCTATATGTAGTTTATAACGCACAGAAAATTATTACAGCAAATTTAACAAAATATAGTTATTCGCGAATACCTGCATCCGTAATACTTTGTAATTTCTTGCAGGCGTTTTTCACCTTTGTGGAATTCTGGAAGTTGTGTAAAATTTAAACTTCATCATCTTGAAAACCAGCTCTGTTCCTGACGGATCGCCTTTGCTCTGCCAAATTATTCGCAGTTATAAGTGCCGCCTGCATTACAGTCATCAAAATAGTGAACAGATATTCATCAGAATTGTTTCATTGAAACTTGCTCAACATGATTTTTTACAGTAATGCATTCTCACCAATAACATTAATAAATATTACACAAGTCTACATATTTGTTAGTGCTGGATTGCTCTTAGGGCCTCATAATATTTTCTGAGAGCGATATGATCGAAATACTGCTTTCGTGATCATTTCATGTAGGAATGTCCCGGTAAGGATTCTATAAATTTGCGAATGGAGTGAGGAAAACACACGTATGTACAATTATTCTATGAAATAANTGTCCCGGTAAGGATTCTATAAATTTGCGAATGGAGTGAGGAAAACACACGTATGTACAATTATTCTATGAAATAACAGTGTAAATTGTAAAAATCCCGTAAAGTCACAATACCAACTAAATTAGTGCACGCCAGTTCAGTTCCTTACGCGTAAGTCTCGTTTTTACAACGCCACTGGTGTCGCAATACAGATGCCATGAAATTAAATGCCGCAGTAGGACCATCGTCTGAACACAAGATATGGCGTCGCCGGTGCACTGCCGCACTGAAAAAAAAAAATGATTTGTTAGTGGATACAAAAACTGTATGGTTATTGCTTCCCAAGGCGAAATTTTGTTCGAAAAACCAGATTATGGTGTCCAATAACACGTAAATTGAACTAGTACGAAAGCTATTTAATGCTCACTAACATCTTTGTTTATTGAGAAAAAAAATGTTTATTGGCTGCCATGAAATTTTTAGTTGGCAGTAACAGCATTCATGTTATCCACAGTAAAACATTATACATATATATATATATTCTTACACAAAGCGTAAGGACATTTCTTCTGCTCACAGCGCTTTTTATTTCTGAGAAAGATTTATACTTTTCGATGTGTTACAATTAATTTCTTAATATGGCGGAAATCCATACGTGCTTAAATTTTCAGTCTTGAAACTTTTAATACAATAGTAAATTAGTAAACAAAATTGAAGTTAAATTTAAATATTGCAATTTATATTTTTAAACCTAACCTGTTCCAAATAATTAGCTCAGTTAGCTACTTGCACTTTGGTAATTTTACAATTAAAATTTTCCATGAAGAATATTTTCCGAATATTATTTAGACAAATTTATTTACTTTCCGCATTTCCCTTATTTTAATAAATGATGATTGATGTTGCACACCTAATTTACTTAATCTCTTTTAAACAGGACCTAACTCGTGACACATGTATTTGTTAAAATTTTAACCTTTTCAAACCCACTCTAATTTACGGTTTCAGGTGTTGCAAACAAAAAAAGTTATGACACGTACTGTACTTAATTCAACGCAACACTTGTTTCGTTGTCACAGCCAATTAGCTTTAGTCTATATGTTAGTCTAGAGTTACATGAACCAATTATACCCTAAACCAGTAAGACGGTTTGCGAATCATTTATCCGACATGTAAGATCATTGGTCTTTGAGCTTCGCAGTGCGCAGTTAGACCAAAAATTACCTACACGTGCGTAGTATGTCTCAACTGTGTACACTGCGTTTGAATAAGTTAAACGGACAATCCAGCATGAAACCTTGCGAGAAACCTACTCCACATTCGTGAGTCAATCATTAATACTGTGCTACCGAATGCCAATGACATGAACTAGATTTTAACTTCTAAAGAGGTTTTTTGACGTAGTTTATTTAGTCATTAGTTTGAAACGTTCCTAACTACACGAACAGTTTTTGCTACCTAGAAGCACTGTGCGATCTCAGAAGAGAATTTACGACTTAAGTATAAAAAAAGACTAGAAGAATAATCAGTTGGTTACTTGGGGAAGGGATAATTAACACAGAACCCAACCTTTCTGGACTTGTTACTGGGAATACATTAGTCCTGCGAGAGGGCTTCGTAACGTCACTTCCAGTAAGATAAATGTTTTGCAATCGTCTTTGAAATTCCACAAAAGCTTTAAGTGGCCATTTTTTTTATCCACATTATCAACTAAACCGTCCTTTGTACAAGATAGGGCTGCCTCAGCCTGCATTTCTCGTAGAATGTTACTTCCAAAGAGGACAACACATCTTTTCGTTTGAAAAATTGGTAGATCATTAAGAAATAAAACCAACAAAAAGTGGATTCCAGCGCTCATTATAGTTTCGCAATTATGATTCAAAACTATTTTCACGCTATCATTTTACTTTTAATTGCGTGCATTAAAATTATCCGAATCTAATTTCAAACAATATGTTTGAAAAAGTTTGTGGGTCAAATCTTTATGAATCCGTGCGTAGGGTAGACTGGGTACGGTTGTGCCAGGGTACGAAAGTGACAGTCGAAATATTAGCCAAAGTATACGGATTAGCGAGTTGTGGTAACGGCGAAGGGAGAGGCTTGCATGTCTCAACCCATGTCACAGTATTGCGTCAGCCGTTGCGCGCTGCGTACGCTAGGAGAGACCCGCATTTGTTTTTGACAGTCAAAAGTAAGTATTTTTGTTCGATTAATTTTGATAATTGTTGTTACATATATACAGATTGAGTATTAAGTGGTATTTATCTATATAAAATATACATTAGTAAATAAAAAACAGTGATTACTTTGTTCATAGATTATTTCATTTTGGCATGGTGTTTGTTTTTATGAAAAAAGTTTGTTAGGTACGGTTGCGACATAAGTAAAATTGTGTTTTATTGTTTTTGATGCCCAGACAACGCTCGCGGAAGAGCGAAAGGGGGAGGCAAGACATTACTCAATACGAAAATGCATATATTGAAACAAAACGAGGTGTATCTCTGCGACAAGCAGCAGAAATGTTTCAAATTAATCGAATGTCCTTGTTCAGATGTTGATACAAAGATGTTTATTTTTTTGTTGAAGAACACATTGTCGTGTTTTTATTTCAAAGATTTTGAGGTTACGTTTATTAATGTTTTATTTTTAATCTTAAAGAGTTCCTGTAAAGCTAGTTTCTATCTAGAAAGATAATTTTGATATTTATGATGTTAATTAACATTTCTTTTATATTTTGATTATGCATAGTTATGCTAATTTTTAGGTAAAACAAAAATTTTGAGACTCATTGCAATGTGAAGACTGGTTTTAATAATTACATATTATGTATATAAATGCTATAGTGCCTTATTAGTTATAAGTGATTGAAGTGTTCCCAAACANGTTATAAATGATTGAAGTGTTCCCAAACATACTTTTTTCTGTTCCTTTTCTTTGCAAAGGAATGTTATGTAATATTAATTATTGAGTGTTGCAATAAAGGTGATTTCAGACCATTGCAGAGTATTATTAAACCTGTCACTTTCGACTCCAAGCACTGTCACAACGGCCACAGGGGTGTGGTCGGTTGTGACATTTTCCCTTTTTTTTTTAACTTGCTCCTGTGTGCAAACCATAATGTTTAGGGATAAAAGTTTAATTAATTATATGTAGGGTTATGTAGAAATTATACGAAAAATCACTTTTCGTTTAGCTAACCGGTATACATAAAAACTATGGTCGATCAAATGCAAAAGGCCAGAACCGTACCTAGTCTACCCTATATGTAGTTTATAACGCACAGAAAATTATTACAGCAAATTTAACAAAATATAGTTATTCGCGAATACCTGCATCCGTAATACTTTGTAATTTCTTGCAGGCGTTTTTCACCTTTGTGGAATTCTGGAAGTTGTGTAAAATTTAAACTTCATCATCTTGAAAACCAGCTCTGTTCCTGACGGATCGCCTTTGCTCTGCCAAATTATTCGCAGTTATAAGTGCCGCCTGCATTACAGTCATCAAAATAGTGAACAGATATTCATCAGAATTGTTTCATTGAAACTTGCTCAACATGATTTTTTACAGTAATGCATTCTCACCAATAACATTAATAAATATTACACAAGTCTACATATTTGTTAGTGCTGGATTGCTCTTAGGGCCTCATAATATTTTCTGAGAGCGATATGATCGAAATACTGCTTTCGTGATCATTTCATGTAGGAATGTCCCGGTAAGGATTCTATAAATTTGCGAATGGAGTGAGGAAAACACACGTATGTACAATTATTCTATGAAATAATAGTGTAAATTGTAAAAATCCCGTAAAGTCACAATACCAACTAAATTAGTGCACGCCAGTTCAGTTCCTTACGCGTAAGTCTCGTTTTTACAACGCCACTGGTGTCGCAATACAGATGCCATGAAATTAAATGCCGCAGTAGTACCATCGTCTGAACACAAGATATGGCGTCGCCGGTGCACTGCCGCACTGAAAAAAAAAATGATTTGTTAGTGGATACAAAAACTGTATGGTTATTGCTTCCCAAGGCGAAATTTTGTTCGAAAAACCAGATTATGGTGTCCAATAACACGTAAATTGAACTAGTACGAAAGCTATTTAATGCTCACTAACATCTTTGTTTATTAGAAAAAAAATGTTTATTGGCTGCCATGAAATTTTTAGTTGGCAGTAACAGCATTCATGTTATCCACAGTAAAACATTTTGCTGCGACTGCAAAACTACATCCGTTATATTCTGCGCATGCGCTCTGGCATATTCGAAGTTACCGCGTCTGGCCACGACGCCATATTAGTATGTGTTCGGTTCTTTGCATCAGGTTAAGAACTAATTCATGAGGAATGTTCTTACGTACTTATGAACGGATTATATCATTCCTTTATTCCAAGTAAGTAAATGTTACACATATATGATTCCAGAAAATTGCCATTCATGGGGAGAAGTGTGCAAGGTTTGTCGTGTGTGCCACTTATTAGATTCCCTTTATATACATGCTAACGACAACGCTTTCATGTCGAGCAAGATAGCGTAATGATTACACGCTGAGCTCGCAGTTGAGAGGTACGAGGTTCGAATCTCATTCATGACGGCTTTGAGTTTAGTATAAAATTATTTTTAATTATACCATACCAAACTACGAAAGCTCACAATCCGCAAAACACCTTCGCGAACCTCACTAACCAGTATTTCTGCTATCATCGTAACATTTTCGCTGCGACCAACAAACACATTATTGCTTACAAACGCACTGAATTTATTGGTTACCACAAACGTCANATAGCGTAATGATAACACGCTGAGCTCGCAGTTGAGAGGTACGAGGTTCGAATCTCATTCATGACGGCTTTGAGTTAAGTATAAAATTATTTTTAATTATACCATACCAACCTACGAAAGCTCACAATCCGCAAAACACCTTCGCGAACCTCACTAACCAGTATTTCTGCTATCATCGTAACATTTTCGCTGCGACCAACAAACACATTATTGCTTACAAACGCACTGAATTTATTGGTTACCACAAACGTCATTATGTAGTTTCCACGAACTGCTGGAATGACAAAAATTAAAAATCTTGTTGGCACCACAAAATCTTTTGTCATATCTATATTGACAAAAGAATTTTGTGGTCACCGCAAAGCTATTTTTTTTTCAGTGTGAGCAACTGGTGCAACGTGTAAAAGTATTTTTATATTTGAAAGTGCTGCACCTGAACTGTCCCGGCACTAGTGGCAACTTCCACACTCAGTGGCGCCATGTGCACAGGTTTGTGGACACCTGATCGTGACAACGCAACACTGGAGTGCAGACAAACAGATGCTGAGGCTATTCTATTCGTTTTTTTTGTTTTTGCGCAGTACTCTTGTCTGCTTGCGTAACTGTAATGCAGTTTCAGTACAGCACCCTCTGTTTGATATTCTCAGTTTTCTCTAACATTATCATCAGCACCCAAGCTTGTGAGACAAAATAAGTGTATATTATTGAAACACAAAAAGCAGGGACTAAGTCGTTGAGTTGAGAGATTTGGGTGGCTCTTAACAGCGAGATATTGAGAGCCAATGGGGGTGAGGTGAGGATGAAGCAGCATCGGAATGCAAGGGCGGAGGAAGCGGGAGGTCACCAAGAAGACCCGCCGACCAGCGGCATCGTCCGGCATGATTCCCACTTGCGAAAATCTGGGAGTGACCCGGCCGGGGATTGAACCCGGTTTGCCTTGGTGGGAGGCGAGTAGTCTAACCGCTAAGCAAATTGCGGCCTTTAGGAACTATGTCTAATCTCTCTTTATATAATATGGTGATTTAGGCATCGTGAAAGCCTTGGCGGCCAAAATTAGAGCAATGCACAGTACTTACAACAACTAATTTAGAAAAATAAAATAATCAACCACCACTGCAGCACATATATACCAGTTGAAGTTTTATTAACGAAAACTAAACTTAGCGAACTTGAGTCACGCTCAACATCTCCCACAGACTGTTCCCTCTCTTTATATACTCCCATCTTTCCGAATGATTCTGCGGACTCCAGCATGCATTTGAACACAGTAGGACGATCTACTAACAAACCAGGCAAAGAAGACCTCACTCACGGAGCTCTAGATAAACCTTCTTACACAATTACTACATATTTTTTCAATTGGTGTAATCAAGCACATTGAGTTTATGAAAATATTTTAATGAGTGAACATTGCATGTTAACAATATACAGGATACGTGTTGTCCTTGTAGGTCAATAAAGATAGTTATTTAAAGTTAACTGAATTTGTCAATTATCCAGGTTGTTAATATAAAATATGCACCTTTATTAAAATCCAATAAATAATATGTATACAACACCCAAGACTTCTGGTAGGAAGTAGGAAGGNAAAATATGCACCTTTATTAAAATCCAATAAATAATATGTATACAACACCCAAGACTTCTGGTAGGAAGTAGGAAGGTGCTGATGCTGTTCTTTGGAACTCGATACAGGTACTGGAGATATGTCTGTGGGTCACCTGAGGTGAGGTATTGCAAGAGTACTTATAGTTTCATTTCTGAAGGAATTGCATTTCTCGTGGTGGAATTNAAAATATGCACCTTTATTAAAATCCAATAAATAATATGTATACAACACCCAAGACTTCTGGTAGGAAGTAGGAAGGCGCTGATGCTGTTCTTTGGAACTCGATACAGGTACTGGAGATATGTCTGTGAGTCACCTGAGGTGAGGTATTGCAAGAGTACTTATAGTATCATTTCTGATGGAATTGCATTTCTCGTGGTGGAATTTGGCTTTTATATGGCCCTATCCTAGGTCCAGTCTGCGTTTCTAGCGGTCAGGAATCAGGGCATGTCGTTTCACGCTTCCCCTCAGTAGAAAAATTTTGTTGGACCAACGTTGGCCCAACGTTTGGCTCCACCGTTGTGCCAACGTTGGCATATTACATCGGTCCAACTCCGAAGAGTTACGCGAGCTTACATTGGCCCAACGTGAGCTTTATGTTGGTTGCCTACTGAAATACAACATTGGTCTAACATAAAGTTATAATTGTGTGCACATTTTTAAGAATAATGTGTTTTTATTTCAGAAAGCATTCAAACATACATTTACCAACAAAAAATTTACTTATATGTTTCGAGGTTGATAATGTATTAGCGACATGTTTTATCGCATACATATTCGCAACTAATATACAACATCCTGCCAACGTTGGTTACCAGTGTTTGAAATAAACTTTACCCCCTAACTAAAAATTAAAACCAAATATGTTTTAGCCCTATTAGCGTTGAATACTCTTTGCTTCATATAGTGATCAACGAATCGATGTCGGTGTTGAACTCACACCTTTTAGTTCATCAGCTTGATGTTGTATCCACTACACTATTGTGACTTCGTGCGAACGTCGATGCAAAAAGTACATAACTTGTTACAAATCATAAAATAACCAGTTTAATTTTTAAAAAATTTTAATTTACGATATGTATTCTGATTTGGTGACTTATCTATTTATATTTTCGTGGTTGCAAATTTTTGTTGGCATTTTCCGTTGGGTTAACATTATATCAATGTGTGTACTCCCGGCCCAACATACAGTCAACCTTTCCACCCATGTGCCAACTTTGGGCCAACGTAGATTGCTAGAGGGTTACTTAGTACAATTTTAAAATACTTTCCCTAGTACCACGAAACAGCCATGGGGAACTGTACCATCTAATACAGCACTTGAAATTCAGTTACAATATTATTACAAGTAATTTTTGTACAGTGTAATGCTTCTGATTCTTCTAGTTTATTCCTAAGCAAAATTCTTTCTTTCACGCATTTTTTTCGACTGCTGCATTGAAATGTCAAGACATCGTAACATTTGGGATCTGTGCGTGCGAACTTCTAGTACGCAGCAGGGTATGTCGCGGCATCGTCGTGACATCAATGTTATGTAAGTGGCGTTGTAAGAAAGCATTTCCAGGCCTCAGAAATTCAAGACACGTCCAGCCAAATGACCACCACCTCAACCTTGAAAATGTCGAAATGTTGTCCGTAAATGGCCATTATTTCGAATACGCGCGACGAACGATGAGAAGTAAAAGAAAGCCGTGCAGACAGTGTCTTCTCGTCGTGCAGATTAAATCATTGTGCTTACATGGCGAGGAGATAGTTAAGTTGAGAGATTTTAGCAGCTCTTAACAACGAGGTTTTGAGAGCCGATGAGGGTGAAATAGAGTGTGAGAATGGAGCAGCATCGGAATGCAAGGGCGGGAGANTTTGAGAGCCGATGAGGGTGAAATAGAGTGTGAGAATGGAGCAGCATCGGAATGCAAGGGCGGGAGAAACAACATCAGCATGCAGAGTTTAGTGAGCCGAGCACATTTTAGTGCTCTTTTTTTTTTAAAACTAATTTTTAACATAAAGGGGCGCATTTAAAATGCTGATTGACGGCACAGCAATATAGAGGATGATCTATAGTCACCTCGAAACTGCAGTTTTCTGGCTTGCTCCGCTGATGAGCGTGTCTTACCAACAGCGGCGTTGATATTCAGCGCCCGTCGAAGGATGATCGCGTGATGAATTCATGTCCCTCTGCATTGCGGCATCTTTTGTGCGGGGAGTTCAGTCTGCTAATAGAATCACGTAACCCCACACCACGCGGGCAAGTGGATCACGACCCGAGCATTCATCTTTGGCAGCGAGCACTTCGACAAAAGGAAAGGACAAAGCACGCTTTAAAGAATGGCCGCAACCGTTTGTGCATCGCCAATGAATAGATTTGTTCAGTTTATCTCCATACCAGCAGCATTAAAAGCCATATTTTACTAACATTTTTCACTTCAAACGGGTTACAGGCAGTTACTGAGTTAATCGTATTTCCCAGTAGGAATTGGCGAACGAGTTTTACAAAGTGTGCACTTTCGAAAGCCGTGCTTGATTTCTTTTATCAGCACATTTATATCTTTCCGACGCATGTAAATGTAAACATTGTCATGAGCTTTACTTTATAAACATCAATGTTTTTACATTTCACTTATATTGAATGTACTTAGAAAATGCACGAGTGATAAATAATGTGATCATGAGTATTATAAATATCTGCAAATTAACGACTATATAATAAATATGGATTTGCCTACACGGGATGTTTATTTTTGTACACACCAGTTCATTTGTATTCTACTCTCTTGAAGCNAATAAATATGGATTTGCCTACACGGGATGTTTATTTTTGTACACACCAGTTCATTTGTATTCTACTCTCTTGAAGCTACATGAAAATGCATTTTGTCCTGATCTTACCATCAGCAAATAGAGTCACGACTGTTTACTATCAGGATGGCCATTAAGAGAGCAGCATTGGGGTTGTGTTACGGTCCTTAAGACTCGTAAATATGCATTTTCTCCTGTCTTAGGCACAGGACACTCATATACAAGCTGAGGACGAGCAATGGGAGTAGTAGAGGTAAGCAGATTGGGGCACAAGGGCTGAGGGCTGCGGCACCGTCGGCCATCTTGGATGACATCACAGCCACCATCCGCCATCTTGGCAGGTGTGGCCAGCAGTCATGTTGGTTGGTGTCGTNGCCATCTTGGATGACATCACAGCCACCATCCGCCATCTTGGCAGGTGTGGCCAGCAGTCATGTTGGTTGGTGTCGTCCACCATTTTGGTAGGCATCCCAGTCACCCTTTTACTCACCTTTGTTCAACCCCGCCATCTCTTTTCCAGTAGTTTCTTCATCGTTTGCTAGGAGCGCTGGTGTTGCTCTCACTCGGTCGCCATGTTCGTTATAGGGTTGGCTGCTAGGGGTGCTGTTTTTTAATTTCGGAACTCAAAATATCGTCTGGAGAAGGGGGCGATTGAACTGTCGAAACTTGAGTCGGCATCCAGATGCTTTAGACTACTCGGCTATCGAGACATGTGCTGGGAAGAAGGTTTAAAATAAGTATATGTAATACCATGTGTGTGGGGAAAGAATTATATTTAAAAACAATTTATGTTTTTGTTATTATTATTCCAGAATAATACTATTTTTTAGTCACTTTTCTTAAAATAAATTTTCTTATAAAATTATCAACGAATATACTTATAAAATAAAATATGCATTATTAAAAGCATGACTTTATTTTTTACTTTATCAATTGCATTTTTATTTCAATTTTTTTAACATATTATTTTTTTCATTAAAAACATTTATTTTGTGTTGGTCATCCATCCTTCGGTTTGGGATTGCTCATCCATGCTGAAGATGTCAGCAAAAAACCTGCAGCGGGGGTATTTTATAATTGATAAAACACAAAACACTTTCTTTTAAACTAATTTTATTCAATGATGTACCACACGAGGAAACACATAATCCCTTTAAGTCTATATATACATCGACCTCTTCCATGGCGAGGACACCGCTCAATGTCCGCTTCAGTGACCCAGGAGGTGTAGTGGGCAGGGAAACCCAACCACTTTATGTACGCAATTCTGTTATGTCGTTTCAGCACCTTCTCGACCAAATAAACGTCTGGAAACTTCGTCAGCAGTATCTCCTCGTTGTAGAAGCCGCCATGGATGGGCATGGTGTTCATATCTTCGAGATTGTAGGTCCTCAGAGCATAGTTGCGTATACGTCGCACACGAAACAGTTCGGGGCTCCAATTTACTGTGAACCCTTTCTCGAAGACGCCTTTTTGTTAGGAGATGCGCACCAGGTCGCCGATTTTGGCTTTAGGCTTTCATGGGTCCTTCCTCTTTGGAACAGCATACACAGTATGCTTCGGGCTTCATGCGAATGGTCGAGTGCACTATAGAATTATACTCGCGGACGAGTTTCGGCAGTAGCTGAAGCAACTTGTAGCTGCCATTCGCCGCGAAATGCTTCCATATCTAGCCCTTCAGAGTCCTCTTGAACCTCTCAACGATAGATACTTTGAGATTACTGTACATAGAATAACGATATATGTTACGTTTCTTCATCAGGGTCTTGAAATTACCATTGTAGAATTCCTTGCCCTGGTCGGTTTGCAAATCGGCCGGGATGCGTCCTTCGCTCAACACATCTACCATGGCCTCGGTGATGTCATATGCATTCTTCAACTTGACTGGCCTAGCCCAGGCGAATTTGCTATAGGCATCGATGACTGTCAACATGTATTTGTAGCCCTTGTTGACCCGATCATACGGTATCGTATCCACGAGGTTGGCTTTAAACAGGTCGTTCATCCCATAAATAATGACTTTGCGATGGTGGTAGTTGTGTCTTGCGGCCATATGTAGCTCATGGGTGATTCCCATCCGACTCATCATATATAGCCTCCCTCCTTCAGTTCTTCGACGATGGATATAATCTCGTTGGTGTGCGAGTAATTTTCAACCCTTTGTGAAGCGACCTGTAGTCGTAAGATCGTTCGGGTCAGGTTTTAAGGCCCGAAGGCCAGCACACCCTCCCCTCCCGCACTGCATCTGTACTCTGATGAGTAAGGCACTTTCTCCTCTTGTTCTCTTCGGGCCATTCACTTTTATTTCTTGCTGTTACACGGTATTCTACCAGTTTTCTCATTTAAAAACCTGTCCTCCTCACCAATCCAAAGTACTCCGACTTTCATTTTATAAGCCTTTACCTGAGTACCCCTTAATGGGTGATCAGAAATTCGCCGATTCCATTTGTCGAAATCTTCCAATCTCCTTCCAATTTTTATGGCGAATTCATTCCATAGTCTATGCATGTCCTTATCTCCCATTTCTTCAGTATTTTCATTCAACCAGTTTCTCAGATCTTCTGTCTTGAGACATTCTGTAATCACATGCTGTACAGTGTCATCGACACCACAGACCTCACATAACGGAGATTGCACAAGTCGCAGGCTGTAGAGTTTCACCTTGAAGTTTCCATGGCAAGTGTAGAGCTGCATACTGTAGTGATTGGTCTTAATCCACTTGCAATCCAGTCTTTTCCTAATATCCNTTCTCAGATCTTCTGTCTTGAGACATTCTGTAATCACATGCTGTACAGTGTCATCGACACCACAGACCTCACATAATCGAGATTGCACAAGTCGCAGGCTGTAGAGTTTCACCTTGAAGTTCCCATGGCAAGTGTAGAGCTGCATACTGTAGTGATTGGTCTTAATCCACTTGCAATCCAGTCTTTTCCTAATATCCGGGATAAGTTCAAACGTTTGTCTACCCTTGTCAGAGTTTGACCATCTCTCTTGCCATTCATCTATTAGTCCATTAAGAACTTCTTCCTTATCTTCCTTAGACAGTCCTATTAGTCCTTAGATCGTTCGGGTCAACTCAAAACACGTAGTCGATGTTCTTGTCACTGTCTATCTTCTTCAGGCCATCTCCACTTTTCAGTGTTATGTCTCTTTATGAGGGCCATGAACTTTACATTATAGAATTCCTTGTCTGCTCTGTTTACAAATTAGTCGGGATGCATCCTTCGCGCAACACATCCACCATGGCTACGGTGAAATCATGTGCATTCTACGACTTGACTGGCCTGGCCCTGGCGAATTTACTATAGGCATCGATGATGGTCAACGTGTATCTGTAGCCCTTGTTGACCCAAGCATACAGTATCATCTCGACGAGGTCAGCTTGAAACAGGTCGTTAATCCCACAAATCATGACCTTGCGATAGTGGTAGTTGCACCTGGTGGCCGCATGCAGTTCGTGGGCGATTCCCATCCGACCCATCGTATGTAGCCTCCATCCTTCAGTTCATCGACGATGGATATAATCTCGTTGGTGTACGAGTAATTTCCAGCCCTTTGCAAAGCGACCAGTAGTCATAGTCTATCCACCAGTTCGTTCGGGTCGTCCCAAAACATTTAGTCGATGTTCTTGTGGTCATCTATCTTCTTCAGGCCATCCCCACTTTTCAGTGCTAGTTTATTGAAGAGGTCTGTAAGAATGGCGATTTTTTCGTTCGTCCTTATAAGCACCGGTCTCGGGATTGTTATCTTGGTAAAGTAAATGCGTGACTTCGAGCAACATCTTGTATTCCATCAGGTTGGGTTCTGTAAACTCCCAGGGCGCCTTGCGAAATAGAAGTTCGTAAAGCCCTGGTGTTCCAAATGTCTTCTAATCGCCTACTTGGATTATCCCACCTGGCAGAAATTCTATTTCTTCAGCAGCAAGGAACCATTTATCATTATGCTTGTATACATGGTATGTTGTATCATTATTATGATGCAACGTATTAACATTTATCATTAATGGTTCGTAGGTACCATCGAGCCAATGCATTAGATTTCTGGGCATTCTTCCATACCTTTTTCTTGTCTGCCAAATCCACATCTGATCCTTCATCCGAATCCATTTGTGCATTATCATGTTTCCTTTTCTTCGAAGGCTCAGCAATATCGTTGACTTCGGTCTTCATGACTACTGGGCGATTCATCGCTCTCCATTAGTAAATCGATATGGCGAGTAATGGGCATAAAGATTTCTTCATTTATAAGGTCATGGAAAAGTCTAGCTCTTTTGGCGAGCAAATACTTCGAGAGAACCGACTGTATCACTCGATATAATTCGCTATCAATGTCCGACATCATACTAAATACAGATGGTTACTGTTTATCTCTTTTGCAGGTTTATTAATGGGTGTCCAACAAACGATTTTAGATCCTTTGTAGGTATTCGCTGCAGATATCCAATATGTCCTTGCAATGATTTTGAATATCGGTTTCCATGGCGAGGTGGGAAATCGAGGTAGCGAATATAGGCTTATGGAATATTTAAGCACTTTTTGTTTCTCTTCATTTTGCGCAGATGCAAAATTCAGTCTGTCGGTAATTTGCCTTTCAACACTCATTACGTGCTTCCATTGTCATCAAATCGCGAACGATCTCGGTCTTCACACGATCCATCTCCACCCCGAGCTCGGACAAGTAAGTGCGAAATAATTTGCTCTGATCAGCCAACACATTGCGTAATACCGAGATGAAACAATTACCAGTTCCAAGGACGAAATGTTTAGTAGTAGCATCTTCTGAAAGTTTGGGTTCGCCAACATTTTGAATTATTCTTCTACCAGCATCGCAAGTTACATTGTTTCGTTGTAAGAGACAACCTCCATTTCGTTTTTTTCAAGCCCCAGTTTGAGGCTACTCTGCTCGGATTTCAATATGCTGTAACTCATTCTCGATGGTCGACAATGAACTGATCGAATCCATGTCGGTNGCTACTCTGCTCGGATTTCAATATGCTGTAACTCATTCTCGATGGTCGACAATGAACTGATCGAATCCATGTCGGTACCTCTCGTCATATAGAGGCCAGTCTTTTTCGATCACCAAAAATCCATACTTGTCTTTCCAGCACAAAGAACACATGGTCATCGTACTCATGCCAACACATTATAATTAATACGAAGTAGTNGCTACTCTGCTCGGATTTCAATATGCTGTAACTCATTCTCGATGGTCGACAATGAACTGATCGAATCCATGTCGGTTCCTCTCGTCATATAGAGGCCAGTCTTTTTTGATCACCAAAAATCTATACTTGTCTTTCCAGCACAAAGAACACATGGTCATCGTACTCATGCCAACACATTATAATTAATACGAAGTAGTTGTTTGGGTAGTTGTAAATAAGTCTGGACGAGGTACACACAGTCCACGTTCACATGCCATCCCATGCTTAAGTACTCCTGGATGCAAGTCTGTTTCTCACATGCCACATCATCAAAAATTAATTCCGAGTTAGGCAATGCTTCGCTTGAGGGCACAACGGTCTCACCATCGCTGCAAGGGAAATATTTCACACCATCGATGGTCTGCAGTACTCGTGCGAGTCGCTGGTTATTTGGTTATTGGAGCGATTTGGAGTACAGGTACACATTCTCGAACCTAAGTCAATTTTCTTCTTCGGCAGACTCAGTAGGACAAATGTTTCCCCGCAATTTAATAGTCCCACAATAATGCACCTTACAGTATTCAAAAATATGCTTCCATGTCGCGATTCGTGAGAGATAGCTTCATCCTAAGCATGAATGCATGTGGGTAGAGTAATATTTTGCTTGACAATCTGTAAACTGTTTTCTTCTGCATGGTTTATATCATTCACTGGTTGATGATGAGGAGGAGGTAGCATAAACAAGTCTTTGATGACATTAAGCATGTTTTCTTGGTAATATAATGTATTTTCAAATTATCACTCTGAGTCAACTGCCTCTGGCAGAGTTTGCACTGAAATGGCATATTTGAATATGTGATACATCCATACTGATAATGAAACAGAAATTTATAAAAGGAGTGTATTTATAAATTTTTATGTCAGTTCACTATGTTGTCTCGAAGAAGGAAGACCATATCTGGAAGTGCGATCGTCAATATACTGATCAATAATCTACCATTCGAGCTGCATATATTCCTAGATAAAAGTCATGCGGGCCAGGATCCAAGTTAACTAAATGTTGGCATGTGGTGATACGGGCATCAACACACTGGACGAGGCATGCAAGTAACAAGACATTGCCTATTCCCAGCACACGTATCTGGAAACCCATCACCAGGCAGACAAGATACTTGCACAGAATCCCCTGACGAGATAAGAAAATCATCAGATAACAGGCTTGGAGAAAAAAAAGCAGTGTGTGGCATTTCCAATGTAATGAAGACCAAAGTGAAGATGGGTATGGGGGCAAAGAGCAGGCAGAAAGTGCAAATAAACGCATACAAGGCCAATAAAACATCTTCCAGCAGATTTTTTCCACTACTTTATTCTGCACTTGGAGACCTAGGGGGTTCTAATTGGAACCACAAGTGGTATCGTCCGAGCCATCAACACAGCATCGGACGAACCGAAGCAGTTATCCGAGGGCCAAAGATATAATGCAAATATGGAAGCTATCACCATGGATAAAAAAAATGGCCAAGACCTCTACCTAAGGCCATAACGGTAGGAGGTTGAAGTGTGCAAAAGCGACACAGCAGGAGGAAGCGATAATGAAATCTATGACGAAATGACCACTAATGAACGTGAATTTTGAACAGCTTGCATGCAAATTGTAGATACCTTATTTTAGAGGAGTGATCATACGAGATGCTTTGCCCTCTAAACCAAAATGTAGTGAGTGCACCATAATTAATCTGGACACGACATCCGGGCCCGATACACACTGGGTAACGTATGTCGAACATTACAAATGTGCAGACTACTACAACAGTTCCAGTGATTTACGTTCTCCACCCTAGCTGTGACTGTACCTGAAAAATTGCAAACTTATTTACAACTATGAGATGGAGCAGATGCCGAACATGTGGAACTACAGGCACTTGTGTCTTCGCTTCCTTGTTCGTTCGTACAAGTAAATTAATAAAATGGATATACATGGACCAGAAACCATCAGTCATGTCGATAATGCTTACCTCGATGGGTCGTAGCTGTGAGCTGCATAAAGTACAATTTCTGCCACTTAACCTGGAAAGGGAATGGTGCATAAGTTTGGTCGATTTTCCAACCTACAATGCGATAACGAACATCGATGAAAAAAACTGCAAGATGAATCTCGTGAAAAGTGGTAATGTTTCCCACGAGGTAAAATTGCCCGTTTGCTCTTACGAATTAAACGACATTGCAAGGTGCATCAAAGATTTGCTGTCTCCCGACACAGAATTCGAACTACATGAAAATTCCAATACTCTGAAGAGCGCCATCAGATGCAGCAAAAATATCGATTTTATGAAACTAGACTCCATCGAAACGATGCTGGGGTTAAAGCCACGCAGAGAAGCTGGAAAAATTCACGAATCGTTGTGAACCATAAACATATTGCCTGTTTATGTGATACGAATAAACTGCAATTTGGCGAATGGTACATATTTCAACAGTAGGCCAAGCAATACACTGCACGGGTTTTCGCCGATGGTCCCTCCAGGTTATATACTGATCATGGCCCCAAAGCATCATTTACATTCTGGTCGTCGCGAAAATAGTACAAGAGGTGGTAGTAAATATCGTGGATCAGTGCAGAAAGTTGGTGAACATTCGGAACAAAGAAATCATCACATTACGCTTGTATTTGAGAAGATGGGAATACATTTCATGGCGACCAGAGGCCATTAAAAACAACCCAGCATATCAAACCGGCAATCAATGCACCCCAGGTCACCAAGGTNATCATGGCGACCAGAGGCCATTAAAAACAACCCAGCATATCAAACCGGCAATCAATGCACCCCAGGTCACCAAGGTGTTAACACATGCCAACAAAATTTTCCTTCGCGGTCTTGGCTTAGAGGTCGATCGCCATGGAACATCGACGAGCCGGTCGTTTTCGAAGACAGTGTCACGAAAGTGGAACTTCATGCATACCAGCCATTCCTGATCGGACCATACATGTTACCATCGGAAGTTNAGACAGTGTCACGAAAGTGGAACTTCATGCATACCAGCCATTCCTGATCGGACCATACATGTTACCATCGGAAGTTCGGATAGCGGTCCAACACCAAGATATCTGCACTTTTCCTAGTCCGTTATTGCTGCTTCAGGGGGACACTGACAAAANTGGATAGCGGTCCAACACCAAGATATCTGCACTTTTCCTAGTCCGTTATTGCTGCTTCAGGGGGACACTGACAAAAGAAGATGGATCCAACCTGGCATCGACGAAAATGTTATTCTCCACCTCATCGACCACATCACGTATTTGCTCAACCATGTGGACGTAGATCAGACGAGAGACGCCGGTATAACGACCGTGATCAAAATATACCTCTCACTCATGCCGAACGAGCTGCCTGTGGCCAAGATAGCAGGTTGGGGGGATATAAAATGAATACAGAGTTCCTATATACCCCAGAGAGAAATTCGTGGTCTGCATTCCTCTAGCGATGTTGCTGGGATTCGCCGAAGACTACAATTGAATTATCATCAATTCGAAGCAGGAATTGGCACTGATCCTAGCGAATATGAAGACACATGCCATCATGGGAATTGGGGGAAAACCCGGAGACAGTGGAACTGAAGCTACAGTCTATCGAATGGATGTTGCCTCACGTTCAGCTGAGTATTACCGAACACATCGATATGCTGAAGAATGTGGAAGATGGCAAAATCATCGACGTGGTTTTCAGGTCATGGAGTTTCGATATCTACCCCAGATTGCCTACAATCCAGTGCAACAACTGGGTGGTGAAGTTCAGCTTTGCCAATGAGAAACCGAGGTACATCTTCGTCTTGTACTGTCTTCCGGTCTGTAACCGGAAGACAGCACAATGTGAGAGTGAGCCGTTCGCAGTTCGACACATGTCAACTAGAAAATGTGAAAATATTTTTGAATAGGGAAAGCTATCCGTACGTGGACATGAACATGAACTCTGAAATTAGCGAGTACCTGCTGGCATATTAAATGTATGTTCATTTCCAAAATGCATATTATGGGTGCACCCAATCCTCAATACTGTGTCCAGATAACTTCAAGAGTTTAGTCCTGATCATTCTGTTCAATGTGAGTAAACAGGACGAGTGTATCAGTTCGAATGTGATAGACTGCAGTATCGAAATCACTGCAAATGGAAATATTCCTGCCAACATGTACGCTTTCTGCCTGATACTTCATAACCAACTCGCAGTGTACAATTGTAGAAACAAAGTCGTCAAGATACTTTCGTGAATGCTTCCGAGTGTATAAATACGATGGGCCGTAAGCGATGTGTTTAGTCGACTTCGAGTATATACAGCAGCAGGATGTACTGTAATTTCAAGGCTTCAAGAGCCAGAGCTGCTACGTGTAAAAGGAGATAGCAGTGTCCTACGACGACGATGGTAAAACGTGCACACGCTCCTTCCGACCCCCCTATTCGTGGAAACTGTTAGACAAGAAGAGCAAGAAGACGAACGACTGGCTGACCAAATACCACCACGGACTGGAATGGGCTGAAGGCATGTCTCCGTTCCAACAAATGGAAAATGTGCTGCGTGACTTGCTGATGCAGTATCCACAATGACCGGTTTACGAGGCACGGCTCGAGCAGTAAAAAATGGTTGAGCGAATTGTGCAAAAGCGAAATTGGAATCATAGACGTGCAGTTCGAATACGGCTGTCCTTCGCTGTGCAAACTGGCGAAACTTTACGACGACAAGCAGTGGCACATCTGCGACAAGTCAGAACCTGATTGGACATGCGTGTGGTTGAACGCAGCTGCTGCGCAAATAGTGTCTCTCGTCTTTGGGCCGTGAATCTGCTGCCGGCGACTAGACAAGAAGTCACTCCAATAAAAAATAAAAAATAATATTTTTTTTTGTAATATGGTGTTAATGTATTTATTTGTATAATAAATTGTGTGTAAAACCATTTAAATGTCGTTAAAAAGAAAATCCACATACTTCTTAAGCTACATAACCTATTTATGTATTGGTGTAAAACTGATGTAGGTTGAATTCGCACAGATGGACATGGGAATGTACACATGCTTTCAGGTTGTAAGAGGCAATGTATCGGTAATGAAGGGTAAGGGTTGTGTGAGGCAAGGAGATGAAATGTTATGTCGGTAAAATAACGTCTCCGTGTAGAGGATCAGCGTTTCGTTGACAAAAGTGTGGAGGTGTGGATCGTCTCATCTAGCATTTACATTCGACATCATATTCAGTATCTGTGATGTCTTCGGACATTCCGGAGCTAATGGGGTCTATGGCCGTGCCATGGAAATCTTAGAGTGTGGTACCAGCAGTGCCATAAACTTTTTCAGGTCGGCTGCTTACAATAGCACTATTGCCGACTAATATGGGCATGGTACGAGCAGTGCCATCGATTCTTCGGATGGGTTAACTCCATTAGAAAAAACTTATCCCTGCTGCTACTGTGACAAGGTATTTTTGCACAAAACACATCGCACGGCAGCCTGGAATTTATTGTTGTATGATCAGTCCCAACCACATTAAATATCTATGCTTATAGAGAGGATCGTTGTTTTATCGTAGCGATATTTACTGCAAACATATTAGGTCATGCAAAGTTAAACTACAAGCCTCCTCGAAGTCACGGTCTTGATTCTGCAACAGAGATTTCTTGCGTCTACCATCGGCGCTGTGATGGATGGTAATTTCGATCCTATGGCTTCTCTGCCAAAATCGACTGAGACCAGTATGAACGACAAGTCTTTGAACTCATCACCAGGAGAAACATCTCTTTCCAAGAAGACATCTTCCTTCCTCGTTCCTGCTCCTTCCGGCATGACGATAGCCGAACCATCTGAGTCCACTATTGTATCATTTACAGAACTTTCAGTGGCATATCGGTGTCGCTTTTGCTGCAAGGACTTTTCTTTCAAGCTTACTACATGGCAACACGAAGTTTATAACAGCCAGAATAGTTGGTTTTTTTGTTTAACGAAGGACTGCGATTTGTATAAGGATGCACAATTTACATGGACGAACATGAATAGTTTCGAGTGTTTTTGTAGTAATATATTTTAATAAACTTTAAACACAAAGATTTTATAATTTTTTCTTATGAACTCTACATCTTTACCAGTCTGTTATAAAGTTTTTTCGTTAAAAACATTACTATGAAGCAAATATATAGGCTAATCACTATGGTTATAAAGTGCTTAAACGTACATTGTTGGAGTTAGAAATTATACTTTCAAACTGAATTTCACGAGCCTGCCTCCGAAGAGTTCGCAAATTATATTCGCCCTACCTGAATGCCTGTACACATTCTCTTGCTTATGAGCCGACTTGCGAAAAAAAATTGTGGTCTACTGCATAATTACTTAAAAAGAATATACAAAAACATTCAACATATGATTCAGACCCCAACTGAAAATAACGAATGGTTTTTAATACCACATTTGCATTTAAAAAATTTTCAAAATGGTAAGTACGATGAATTTAAACTGAAAAAGGTATCCAATAAATGTGGCCATGAGCCATATATGCATTGATTAAAAAAATATATAACAAAATTTTTAATACAAAACTATTCTGTAATTGTACGAGGGAATGGCAGCCTCTTCGATTGGTGGCGGTTATATAATGTTTTAAGAAAACCTTCAGAATGTTGTGTAAGTAGCTGAGCGGATAGAACACCCGTTTTGATTCGAAGAGGTTATGTTTTCTAAGTGTCATGGGAAAGTGTAAAATTTACAGAAATTAACTTTTACAAACTTTTTCTGCATTAAAAATACATTTTCGATACATTTTACTGTGTTATTTTAACATTTTGGACATTTTTCAGATTATAAATAAAATAAAATTAAATAACATAGTTGTAATTATTTATAAATGAATCAATTCTTAGATGTTTGATAGTTTTACGATTGGTTTGACAGTATCAGCCAGCTGCGTGACCCACGAGAGTGATGTGGGAAAGGTGCTTTCCAGTTGGTAGGGGCATACCTCTTAAATCCAATATGGTTGGCCTACATTTGGTTACATAATCGGGTGACATCACCTACTTATGCGCCTTGAAAAGACGAGTCCGGTGATATAAGACACTCAATAATTACGCCTTGAAATTTGTTAAGTATAAAAATATATTTAAATAAAAAAATTTTTTTTTTGATTAATTATATTTATCGGCTTCTCAGATTACTCATTGTGGCTGGCGTTTAAGCCACTTTTGTGGAAAGTCAGCCACGATGATTCAGTCAGCTACATTGACGAGCAAGCACTTTATTCACCAATTTTTGGAAAAACGGGGAAATTTAGAGTAATAAAAGGGAAATTTTGAGTGAAAAGACCGATTTGAAGGGGAAAGTGGTCGATTTTGAAGTAAAAACAAAAATTTTTGAGTGAAAAACTAGAAATTTTAAGTTNGGGAAAGTGGTCGATTTTGAAGTAAAAACAAAAATTTTTGAGTGAAAAACTAGAAATTTTAAGTTTAGCTTCGTGTTACGTTTCGACAACTACTGGTCTCTGCACTCAAAGCACAAAACATTAAAATTATTGATTGAACATGAACATATAACATTAGAAACCAAACAACTTTAACTTTAAAACTTTAATCCCCATATGCGGCCATGATGTTCTTCACTCTGTACTTTTTGTAAAATAACATATAATTTTTTTTTTAACTTTATACTAACTTTCAGTGAACAAAAAATACTAATAACGGGCCTAACTTAGCACAATTTTAAAAGCTTACTTCCATTACTATCCGAAAAAGAAACCTTTTGTTTCTAAACATATTAGAACGAATTTGATTCTTACAGTATAGTAGAACTCGTAATACTGCAGATTTTTAATTTTGTGAGTAATTATTTCTAGTCAAGTACCGACAATTATCGTACAACACGCGACAATCATGGAATAACAAAACAAATTTCCACTAACTCGCTAAAAACTTACAAGCATGTCAACGGCCCCAAAAGCTATTGTGAACGCACGACATACTTAATCTAAAAACTTACAAACTAAAAGATAAATTAATCTAACTAAATCCTAAGTACTGGGCATACTTCAATGATCAATCACAACCATGCTACAATGTCACTGACTATGGTACTGTGTACAATAAAACTGGTGCCACACTACCATTTCAACCCAGTAAACGTTCACACGGCACTTAACTAGATTCGCTAAATTCATCCTACAAATAAAATTATCCTCAAAAGATGCTTTGGCATCGCCCTTTTTTTTCTCGGTTAAACTCAAATTTTAAAACCACTGTTATGTTTCACCAGAAGCCTATATATAAATTTACCGCACAGTTTATCGATGCATTCAACATTAAAATTTATCTTAGGAGGCCTACTGAATTAATTCATTTTGATTTAATGATTTGGCTCCACTACACTCCATATCACATGTGTGACTTTTGTGTATAAACAACAAAGGCGCCATAACATTCCGACAGACACACATCACTCATGATCCATTCATTATCCTATCCACGTAAATGCAAAGGTTCCTACGAAGGCCTCGAAATTACGACCTCTGCCAGGCACGACCCATCTCCAAGAGTCTGCCCGAGAATAATGGACTGCGACCTTCTTGCCGCCTTCTTTGCCCATTATCCCCGAGCATTTACCCGCCGCGAGTACTGGCACTGATTACACGTTAGCTTTCAGCTGACCCAGTTACTCATTCACACAGTCGTGTGGCCTTCAGGCCCTGCACATCACGGCCCGTCAATTCGCAGTGTTTGCATTAGCCTGTCTTTGCTGCTGCTGCCACGCGCGCCTATCTTCCCGTCTCGACACGTTAGCAGCTTGTCCCGGCACANATTAGCCTGTCTTTGCTGCTGCTGCCACGCGCGCCTATCTTCCCGTCTCGACACGTTAGCAGCTTGTCCCGGCACAAAACACTTCCTGTTCCTTTCGTGTACAGCAAACACGTTACCCAGACTAGTTCTAAAGTGCAATTATTGTTCGGTACACATTATGACAATTGTGACACGTTGTAGTTGCAATCAATAAACAAATTATCACATAGGGCTGACTAAAAAAATAACAACAAACATAAGAAATTAATAAATCAATTCATTATGAATTATGCAACTACGTACAAGTCCCGATAAAGAAAAAGAGGAAAGAAGGAAAAAACACCGAAACATTAAAAAACTAACAAAAAAAAAAACAAACATGTAAAAGCACCCTAGCAAAACGTACTTAAAAAAAAACAGTCGGAAGATCACCACAATCACACCGCTTTGTAGATGCTTAAAAGTCGCCCCGAGTTCTCAGCTGCTGCAGATTAACCAATCACCAACCAATGAACAAAGTGATTTTCACGGCCGACAACATACAGCAAACCACTCCAAAAGCATTTACACGGCGCCGACCACCAAATAGATTAATACACGAGCGGGTGTAGAGAGTGGGACCGAATGGGACCGAATCTTTGAGGAGGTTAACAGTTCTTCCAACAGCTATCGCTTTAGTATCGAACTAATAATAATAATAATAAAACCTAAGGGGGCTGTAGATAATTACCCGTAGAAAGAAAATATTAAATGTCTCGTTCATAGCTTAATAATTAATACACATGAAAAAATAGTTAACAATACCCATCCAGTTTCTTTACAATTCTGAAAACGTCTCTGTAGAACATAAAAATTATGTTCCGACTCTGGGTTTTGTTAAATGGGAAATGGTTGCTAATCTAAGTGAATCTCATGGCGATAGTTCCATCTGTGGTGTACAGAATGGTTCGTAGGGTCTACGGTTAATGTTTATGGCACAGACTATAAGGTGCCTTGAAGGTTGAGGGTATANGTACAGAATGGTTCGTAGGGTCTACGGTTAATGTTTATGGCACAGACTATAAGGTGCCTTGAAGGTTGAGGGTATAACAATAAGGTAGTCTTTGGGTGTTTCACTTTACTGGTTGGATATATTGTCTCGATTTTAAACATACAGAAACACTTCCGAGGTGTGGTACTCTATTTAACTAACTC
>NQII01002249.1:327944-349084 GCA_002778355.1 Clitarchus hookeri | reverse complement strand
CGCGGCAACTTCCTCGTTCGTTCCCCACCTTCTCGCTGCTTAGCAAGTCTTTAATGGAGCACTAAATCTACTGGAAATTAGTGGCGGGGATCGAGCTGCCGACTTGCCCCGGGCTTCTTGCCGCGCTTACGGCGGAGTAGGTACTTGTGTCACTCGTACTGCGAGTTCCGGGCAAAAATGAGCATGTGCCGACGAGGCAGGCGTGCTTGTGATTGACATCGCTTCGAAAGCCTCGCACTTCAACGAGAAACTGCCTCTTTCCTTTGATCCTCATGAAGGATCTGCTTATAAGGACGTCTGAGAGATGGTTGAATTCGGTTGACTCAACAGTCGCGTGACCCTATCTACCATAGAAACATTTAAGACATTTTTAAAAGTAGGGGATTTAGCATAATTTTTTAGCGAATGAACTGCATTGCAACGTATTTGAAATGTATGTTTTCGTGCAAAATTCTTCACATATTCTGACTTTACGACTTCTGCTAATGGCCCTAATTTGTCACATATTTTCTATCTATGGCACACTGCGCCTTAATTTCTATTACTGATTTGGTATCATTTTACAAGCTTTCGTTTAGCTTCACTTGTTAATTAGGTTGAATTATTGTGAGCCAATTTTGACTCACTTCTCCATATCCGATCTACTTGAAACTACTCAACCATAAGTAGTTACGATGACAAAACCCTATTTTCATGTCTCTCTTCCTCTTTTGCTCAAAATCTCTCTCTTTTTTGCAAAGCAGCTGTTCAGACGCAGGTTTTGTAACAACCCAGCAAAACTTAGCGGTTGGGGGAAGTAAAACTATGATATCGAGAGAACCGCGGGTGAGAAGCACTGGGTTATGGAACCCCGAGACACGTATAAGCATGAGCCATACCAACATTTATTAGTAATCTGATTACTCGGATGCTGGGTCCCGTGAGCCACTCGTCCGCGACGCGAGCTGCTACAGCCAGCGGAGTTTTCCGTTCGGTCCTCTACAGGAGCACTTAAGAAATAACGAGACACTACATGCCAATTCAAAGCCTTGCACGTAGAGACAATACCGTATGATAAGCGCCGGCCAGAATCACCTCGTTGTTTTGCTGATTCTCACTCACACAAACATCCAGGTAGCCACGGCTCTGACGGAGATCATGCTACGACTAGTTACTTCTAATAAGTTTTCATTTCGTCGCCCTAGTGTTATTTTCACAGACATACAAGAGAGTATGTAAAAAGCGTAACTGATTATGTCTTAATCTTAATACACGCATTGAATATCTAGTAATCGTAGTGCCGTTTTACACTGCAATGATAATCTTAGTGCTGCAAATATAATTTTCTAATAAAATAACATATCTGCAATGGTTACAAAAATAATTTAACGCAGAGTTAGACACTCGTATTTCTTATTATACATTTAATTGCAACCTTTACGACAATACTCGTGTGTTATCCCTTGTGTGAAATAGTTTAAACAATTCATTTTTGAATGCGACATAAATTAAACATGAAAAATCGTAATTTACAAACGACAAATNCCCTTGTGTGAAATAGTTTAAACAATTCATTTTTGAATGCGACATAAATTAAACATGAAAAATCGTAATTTACAAACGACAAATTGAACTATTCTTACGTTGCTTTAATTCGCGGATTCTGTTTTTAAGCCTACTTTANTCGTAATTTACAAACGACAAATTGAACTATTCTTACGTTGCTTTAATTCGCGGATTCTGTTTTTAAGCCTACTTTATTTTGGAAAGGTAAGTTTATTAAATCACGGGAGTGTCTGTCTGGTAATGCCTGTCCCCTCTTAATANGCCTACTTTATTTTGGAAAGGTAAGTTTATTAAATCACGGGAGTGTCTGTCTGGTAATGCCTGTCCCCTCTTAATAAATTATAAGCCGCAGAACAGATTGCAATATAGTTTTGTACGTATATAACGCCAATAAAAGACGTTACGAAACAACCTTTCGTAAAAAAAAAAATTATGTAGTTATAAAAAAAATGTTGTAAGCTTATCATCTATGATACGTTGTAACAATTCAAAGACGGCGTTATCGATCTAAGGATTATGGAGATATCTAAACATGATGCACCAATCCGCCTGTATATACAGAATGATTGTTAATGTATGCTATCCCGGCTTGAGCGGATTCCTTGGGAAAAATATATAGGGAAATATACATACGAGTTACAGTAGGGTTTAAAATTATTTCGGCAGGTGTTAAATGCCCCCGAAAGTGGAGAGCTGAAATGTGTTATGCATTGAGAATTTGGAAATAGCATGCGATGAAGTAACGAAAAGTAGCATATAGACAAATGTGTGCAAGGTAGATAACCACAGAAAACGGTGTTATGGAGAGTACATCCCTTCATAAATTAAGTAGGGGTTTGCGCCGTCCTATTGCTTAGAACTTCTCAGACGTCCACGGTCTGTTGGATTGGGATATATAACAAGAGCCAGGTTTACAGTTGACACGTCNGCTTAGAACTTCTCAGACGTCCACGGTCTGTTGGATTGGGATATATAACAAGAGCCAGGTTTACAGTTGACACGTCTGGCAGGAAAGTGGTAAAGGCTGCCTATCTGCCAGGTAATTGCTAAACTGCTTTCCAGCTTCACATGTGATTTCTGAGTTAACGGTCGGTATTAACGCATACTAGCAAGGTAAACTTTTTTTTATTGAATTTTGCANTCACATGTGATTTCTGAGTTAACGGTCGGTATTAACGCATACTAGCAAGGTAAACTTTTTTTTATTGAATTTTGCATGGTGATTACTAACTTTTCATGTCATATTGCTTCAAGTGGATAGTTTCAAAGTACTCGAACTAAGCAATAGAAATAACAGGTTCCCAACCCCTAACTATTTAATGAAGGGCTTTTCTCTCCGTAACACCGTTTTCTGTGGTAAACAACCTTGTAACTATTTGACTTTTTGCTATATCCATTGCTTAATAGCAAGCAATTTCCAATTCATTGTTGCATAACACATTTCTAATCTCCACTTTTNTTTTGCTATATCCATTGCTTAATAGCAAGCAATTTCCAATTCATTGTTGCATAACACATTTCTAATCTCCACTTTTGGGGGCGTCCACCACCCTCCGAAATCGTTATAAACCCTCAATCGTATGTGTATCCCTATTAATTTTTCCAAAAGAANTGGGGCGTCCACCACCCTCCGAAATCGTTATAAACCCTCAATCGTATGTGTATCCCTATTAATTTTTCCAAAAGAACCCGCTCACGCCTGGTTATAATGTATTAATGAATCATCCCGTATTTCTGACAGAATGACTAGATGGATTTGGTCACNCTGGTTATAATGTATTAATGAATCATCCCGTATTTCTGACAGAATGACTAGATGGATTTGGTCACATTATGAATATGCGGTAAATCTAATTTCACTTCTTCCCGCCTGAGAGTTTTGCACTCGTTCTGTCCTGTCGCACAGTGTAAGCGGAAATGTTTGGATTGTGTAATTATATGTAGGCTTACCGTATTTACTCGCATAATAACCACCAAAACGTAGTGACCGCAAAAAACTTAACAGTTAGTCATAAAATGTTGGATAGACCTATCACAGCACAAGGAAGAAACAACAACGCGACTTCAATTAGAAATAGTGAAAATTGAGCACATCTATAAATTACTACATGCATGCCGCACACTCACCACTCAAAATGTATTAACATTCGATACGTAGATTTATTTTTTTTACAAAGTGTATTTATTTTCAGGAAAACTGTACAGACGATGGCAGATCAACAACAAAGACATTAAAAGTAAAAACTTTTCAGCCCTGAAAAAAAAAACTGAACTTCTGTCGTACATTGTATAACACGAAAACGTACGAAATGGGCACAAAAACTGTAAAAGACAAATACAGCGTATTAACGTGAGTAAACTAGAGAAAAACCTCAAAAAGGACATACCGGNCACAAAAACTGTAAAAGACAAATACAGCGTATTAACGTGAGTAAACTAGAGAAAAACCTCAAAAAGGACATACCGGTAAATTAGTTAAAACATTATATGAGTCAAGGGCAAGCACAACTCGAAGCACAGGCAGGATAGACATTAAAAGGATGTTAGAATATTATACGACTCCCAAATACAGTGAAATAATCAATAATAATAGTCAATAAACAAGAAAAACGTTTGCGCAGTCGCAAGTAATGATGACAGTCAGGAAAATCGTAGCGTCCACGTAACGTAAGGTTTAAGACCCAATAGCTGTAATTGTTGCGTAAGCATATGACGAGGAGCTCATTCATACGGAAAGAGAATAATAATCAAGTGAGCAATCGGAACAAAGGTGACAAGTAGGGAGGGTGTAGTGCTCGTGTAACACAGTTTAACAGGCGCTTTGATACCATAGGTTTTAAGTGGGCCTTCCTAGTTAGATTTCGCTTGTAAAATCAGTGTGTGCGCGTAAACCTGTATCTCGGCAAATATAAGTTCTGGGAATACGGTATTTTTCCAGGGAAGGTAACAAGTATTTATCTACAGCTGTCACTTTTTTACTTTTTTGGTATTGATTTTTTTTAAGGGTAATTTTTTTTAAATTGTAAAAACTCGTATACTTAGAGATTGCCTCCGGAGTTTCCTTACACGGAAATGGAAAAGCACAAAGTAGCATCTATAGTTTTATTCTTTGGTTTTCATCGCATGTAATAAATATTCCTGTTTTACAAATCTAA
Organism: Clitarchus hookeri; assembly: GCA_002778355.1. Lineage (NCBI taxonomy): Eukaryota > Metazoa > Arthropoda > Insecta > Phasmatodea > Phasmatidae > Clitarchus > Clitarchus hookeri. The sequence continues at coordinate 344,384 of NQII01002249.1, read as the reverse complement.
TTTCCGAGTAATTCGATTTCCCTCAAACGTCTTTTGCAGTTTCGGAAGGGGCCGTCATGTGCTGCTTCGTAACGGCGAGAATAGNTAATTCGATTTCCCTCAAACGTCTTTTGCAGTTTCGGAAGGGGCCGTCATGTGCTGCTTCGTAACGGCGAGAATAGAGAACTTACCAGCCCAGCGTGGCTTGGTGCCAAGGTTGAGGTGTGAGACGCAGTTCTCGATGGCGAATGGAGGGGTGGAAGAACGGGAAGAAAACGCACAGGCCGGTTACCTGATATAAGGGTGGGAGGAAGAAGTGCGTGCGTGTTTCCTTTGTTTATATTTCTAAATTTTTCGCGACTTACTCAATGTCAGTGGGCGAAAAATATGGACGGGATTATCAGGAATGATTACAGAAGAGGGAATAAAACTAAACTGCGTCTGAATGCAAAAAGAAAAAGAACAAAGGCAGTGGAATTAGGAAATTTCATTAACAAAGGTAATATATGTTTTTGCTAAAAATGCATTTTAAATTATCGGAATATACTTTTCATGAAACATACTTTAATAGCTTGTGGTTAATTTTATAATAAGTTATTAACAACATTTGAACTTATACTTGTATTTAAATTAAATTATCTTACTCTATAGCATTACGTATTCCTATTACTATTTCTGTAAACTGTTTTAGGAAAGTAGTGAAGCTGATCAACCAGAGAGATGTCTACTCAGATCCTCAAGTCTCTGACAGGACTGAAGTAACTGTTATTCTAGGGAGCACACTGGACTCTCCTAATGAAACTCTAAACTAAAACTGAGTAAGTACTCAGCAATTATTTAAAATGATCAAAAACGTAAATTTAGTTGTTGTATAGTAACACTCAGCTACTGAAACTGAGTCAACGGATGTGTGCGGTTTCTGATCATTTTCGAAAGAATTTAAACGTCAACTAATAGTAATTTGCCACCGTAAGTAATCAAAATTTCAATTGTCTCTTGAAGGACATGCTCGAGCTTAATTTTTGAAACGTTTTTTTAATGAAAGTGCATGCCACTTATAATTATACCTTGGATTCAGCAACGGGTATTATCGCATTAAGTGTCAACAAAATTATTTAGAACCTTACCTCGATGCAATCAATGACTGCACAGATTGTAGCTATATATATGTATATTGATTAGTAATTGCTTGAAAATTCCGAGGCAATTATCGTCAACATTATCAATGCCAAATTGCATAGTAATTGATAATCTAAGTTTCTTATAGTACATTTTTCATTAATATTCAACGTCACAATCAAATGTATGGTGCAGTGTCTCAATATTTCAGATTTAAATTGTAGGTAACTTGACACCCTACTTTGATGGCAATGTACGCAGAAAAGTAACATACATATTTTAAGCGAGCCAGTCTAAAAAATCGCGTAATTTTTATGGTTCAGCCAGCTGTCACGAAAACTTGCAAAATTTACAGATCGTTACTTTCTATCGTGTTTCGAAGTTTGGAAGTTGATTTTCTTTAGATAATGGGTAGGTATTATAATACATCATTTTTATTAAGTGAGAATTTCACTGTTTAAATCAGTTAACAAATTCTGAATGATGCAACACTCCATTCAGTAAATTTAACTGGCTAATTAGTGAAAAAAATGCCAGTTCTCCTTCACTTATTGATTCGGTGACATTTTCCACTGATTCATCAAACATTTTATTCACTGTATTTCAGCGACTGGTTTTTTTGACTAATGGATCAGTTAAACACAGACTATAAAATGAAAGTTAAACAAAGTGTATAAAATGATATTACGCATTAAATAATAAAACCAATAAAAATACTTTCTATAATGTGGATTTCACCTTTCATAATAGCATTTTACGAGGTAACATGAACATTTCATTCTTTCATTCCGTTTTTTCGTCATTAATTTCGTTATCGCGTTATCATCATAGCGCTCGGTTTGAAGGATTAAACTCCATTAAATTAGGTGAAGTGAGTGTACTCATACCTATAAGTAGTTATAAATAGCTGATTCCAACACAGATTCATGACAGGGACACAAGGACCCGAACCTTACCAAGCAAAATGTAAACATCATGCATTTGCATTCCACTTCTATGGTGGTCATCTTGGCAGACAGTGCAGAAACCCCCAGCACTGTCATTCTATTTCTATGGCGGCCATTTTGTTTAAAAAAATTCCCGAAATTTTTTAAAATGTTATTTTTTTTTCAAAATTTAATAGTTTTTTTCAAAAAGTTTTTCAAATTTGTTTTCTTAAAAATGTACAGTTTTTTAAATAAGTTGTGTTTAAATAGTCGTTAATCAATTCCCTTCTTCTTGCTCTTGCCTTCCATGCTAGGAGGATTTCTCCGAATCTTTCCAAATTCGATGCTACAACCCCATGACATAGCCTCGGGCATAACCCACAATATGGAGGACTAACTTCTTTTTGGGCAATTAGGGATTGCGTGGTTTCTCCGAGTCTACCTAAATTTCGTAATGCAGAGGATAGACGACATGTCAAACACTATGCTCTTACATTCCATTAATCATGACCTCACAATATGGAGGAGTGACTCTTTTTAGGCTATGAGGGGTTGAGGGGTTTTCTTCTGGTCTACACAAGTCCCTGCCATAGTGCCTCGACTGACCCAATACTTCATACTCTTGCATTCCATGCTAGGAGGTTTTCTCCGAATATTCCTAAATTTGATTACCATTTAAGCCTTTGCTACGAGGTGATCATGCTCTTGCACGCCAAGCCAGGAGGGTTATCTCCGAGTCTTCCCAAATTCGATTATCATTAAAGTCCTTCCTACTATATGATCATGTGCTTGCATTCCAAGCTGGAAGGATTATCTCAGAGTTTTCCCAAAATCAATTAACATTTAAGTCATTCCTACTAGATGATCACACTCTTGCATGCCAAGCAAGGAGGGTTATCTCAGAGTCTTCCAAAATTCGATTATCATTTAAGTCCTTTCTAATATATGATCACATGCTTGCATTCCAAGCTGGGAGGGGTATCTCAGAGTCTTCCCAAAATCAATTAGCAGTTAAGTTCTTCCTACTAGATGATCACATGCTAGCACTCCAAGCCAGGAGGGTTATCTCAGATTCTTCCTAAAATCAATTATCATTTATGTCCTTCCTACGAGATGATATACTTCACGGTCTTGCATGCCAAGATGGGAGGGTTATCTCAGAGTCTTCCCAAAATCAATTAACATTTAAGTCCTTCCTATGAGATGATATACGTCACACTCTTGCATGCCAAGCTGGGAGGGTTATCTGAGAGTCTTCCCAATTTCGATTTTCATTTTAGTACTTCCTACTAGATGATATATACCATATGCTTGCATCCAAGATGGAAGTGTTATCTCATTGTCTTCCCAAAATCAAATTAAAATTAATTCCTTCCTACGATAAGATATATATCACGTGCTTGCATTCCAAAGCGGGAGAGTTATCTTAGAGTGCTCCCACAATTAATTTACATTAAAGTCCTTCCTACAAGATGATATACTTAATACTCTTGCATGCAAAGCCAGGAGTGTTTTCTCAGAGCCTTCCCAAATTCGATTATCTTTTAATTCCTTCCTACTAGGTCATATACTTCATGCTCTTGCATGCCATGCTGGGAGGATTATCTCAGATTCTTCCCAAAATAGATTATGATTTAAGTCCTTCCTACTAGATGATATACACCATGTGCTTGCATGCCAAGCCAGGAGGGTTATCTCAGAGTCTTCCCAAAATCAATTAACATTTAAACCTTCCTACGAGATGAAATACTTCACACTCTAGCATTACAAGCCAGGAGGGTGTCTCCATAAGACGAAATCCGCGTGTCCCAGCATCGACACACATAGCCCCAGGCAACGCGTGATTTTGGGAAATAGTGTACAAATACTGTTTTGCTGAAACGCTCCAGACATTGGCGACGTCCTTGAGAAATTGTTTTTCGAAACCGATAGCCCCAGGCAACGCGTGATTTTCCACACAGGATGTCCCCAGCCCGACGTGAGTTACGGAAATATTAAAAATATGTAAAGTTGTATGATTAATATTATTACTTTTACAACAGCCAGGCTGTGCGCGACGTAGACTCTGTGAGGAATTCGTTTTACACACCATTGCGCCAGCCAGACGTGAGTTTCGGAAATATGTAAAATATTTAAATTATTACTATTATATTTTTGCCAGCGAGAGAAACACGTTTTACCGCGCAGCGACATACACTATCTCCATAACCCCAACCCTGTGCGAGTTTGGGATATATATATATATTCCCAAAATCAATTAACATTTAAGTCCTTCCTATGAGATGATATACATCACGATCTTGCATGCCAAGCCATGAGGGTTATCTCAGGGTCTTGCCAAATTCAATTATCATTTAAATCCTTCCTACTAGATGATATACACCAGGTGCTTGCATTCAAAGCTGCGAGGGTTATCTCAGAATCTTCCCAAAATCAAAATAACATTTAAGTCCTTCCTATGAGATGATATACATCACGATCTTGCATGCCAAGCCATGAGGGTTATCTCAGGGTCTTGCCAAATTCAATTATCATTTAAATCCTTCCTACTAGATGATATACACCAGGTGCTTGCATTCAAAGCTGCGAGGGTTATCTCAGAATCTTCCCAAAATCAAAATAACATTTAAGTCCTTCCTATGAGATGATATAAATCATGTGCTTGCATTCCAAGCTGGGTGGGTTATCTCAGAGTGTTCCCAGAAATCAATTTACCTTAAAGGTCTTCCTATGAGATGNTCCTTCCTATGAGATGATATAAATCATGTGCTTGCATTCCAAGCTGGGTGGGTTATCTCAGAGTGTTCCCAGAAATCAATTTACCTTAAAGGTCTTCCTATGAGATGATATACTTCACGCTCTTGCATGCAAAGCTGGGAGGGTTATCTCGGAGGCTTCCAAAATTCGATTATCATTTAATGCCATCCTACTAGATCATACACATCATACTCTTACAGTTTAAGCAAGATGTGCTTCTTCAGAGTCTTCCCAAATTCGATTATAATTTAATTCCTTCCTACCAGATCATATACTTTATGCACTTGCATGCCGAGCCGTGAGGATTATCTCAGAGTCTTCCGAAAATAGATTATAATTTAAGTCCTTCCTACTAGATGATATACACAACATGCTTGCATTCCAAGCTAGGATGGTTATCTTGGAGTCTTCCCAAAAATTAATTAACATTTAAGACCTTCCTATGAGATGAAATACTTCACACTCTAGCATGCCAAGCCAGGAGAGTTATCTCAGAGTCTTCCCAACATATGCGCTAGGATTATCTCAGAGTCTTCCTAACCATACACAATGATAAAGGAGCATATCATTTTATGCGAGGCTCTTAAAAGTGTCTCAACACTGTCAAATCTGGTAGCTTATCCTATAGGAGCCTAACACGTTACTCAAGGCTCTCGAAAGTGTCTCATAATCGGCAGCCTATCAGAAAGAACGATACCGTGCACAACGATAAAGGAGCCTAGCATGTTACGCGAGGCTTTTGAAAGTATCTCGGCACTAGCAAAGTTGGTAGCCTATCATAAGCCACCAGTCGTTCACTGAGGAAAGCCGAGACAAGCAATACAAATTTACATGACATGTGTACAGTATATAAGCGGGCATCACGTAAAATGAAGATCATTGTATTGTTGGTATTGTCGAGCGCTGTGTTGGAAAGCTGTCTTTTACTACAATATGAAGACTGAATCAATGGGTGAATACTCACCATCAACAACATTGTTGTCGACATCAACAGCAAGGTATATTGAAGAGCTACCACAGGCATTATTATGTCATCGTAACTGCTACAATTGTGTACCCTGTTGTAATATGAAGACGGAACCAATAGCTAAAGATTTACCGACTACAACATGGTCAACAACAAGGGTGCATAGCATCTTACTTTGCAGTGGTTTATGTCGTACTATATTTTGTGCGAAGTCAATGATAACACAGCCAGCTGATTAAATATTTTTAAAGAATGTGTTTCGTTTGCAGAGTTGAATGCAATTGTACAAATTCACCATGCCCATCCCGCGGTTGCAGAAGCCGGATCCCTAGGCATGTAACTAGGTCGCCCAGGCATGTGACTAGGTCACCCAGGTATGTTACCAGGTTACCCAGGACCCAGGCATCTGACTAGGTCGATCCGGCAGGTGACTAGGTCACACAGGCATGTGACTTTGTCGCCCAGGCATGTGACTTGGTCACCCAGGTATCTGACTAGGTCACCCAGGCATGTGATCAGGTCAGCCAGGCCTCTGACTAGGTCGACCAGGCATGTGACAGGTCACCCAGGCATCTGACTAGGTCGCCCAGGTATGTGACTAGGTCACCCAGGCATATAACTAGGTCGCCCAGGCATCTGACCAGGTCACCCAGGCATATAACTAGGTCGCCCAGGCATCTGACCAGGTCACCCATGTCTACATCCGGCGCTTATTGTATCCAATGTATAACTCATCTGCTTCTCCTATATTTTAGCTGATGTTCACAGCAGAAGTCAATCTTGTTGGTTCCGCTTATTTCAAGTAAAATAAAACAAATTGTTCGTATAAAATATTATAAGTTGTAACTCTCAACTTCATAATATTGACTTAGTATGTTATTTTGTAATTTTTTTTGGACATATCAATTGAAATTCTCTGTTGCAATACACACTGACGTTGTTTTAACAGCCATCCTCAAACCATCGCTCATACCAAATTCAAGTCACATTGGGGAAAATAATTTCAATTACTATTATATATACACAAATGCATACATATAAACGAAACCGTGGCAGTTCGCATTACACCCTCATTTTTGTAAATGGTTCTACTTAGGATAACGGTAAGGAATTTCGCGTTTTTTTTTTTGTTTACGTAGGTACGCATTTTTGTTTGAGGAAGGGTAAAGAGGCTTACTTATAAGAAACCCTTTNTTATATATACACAAATGCATACATATAAACGAAACCGTGGCAGTTCGCATTACACCCTCATTTTTGTAAATGGTTCGACTTAGGATAACGGTAAGGAATTTTCGCGTTTTTTTTTTTTGTTTACGTAGGTACGCATTTTTGTTTGAGGAAGGGTAAAGAGGCTTACTTATAAGAAACCCTTTTATGTATTTCCGTTTACAGCAAATATCTTAATTTTTTTCTTATAAAATGAAGGCCCACTGTCTAAAAACATGTCATGCCCAAATGTTTGGTGTTGAGAGTATCAAAAAGTCAGATGATATTGTATATATATATATATATATACAGCAGGTTATTTGGTGATGAAACACATGTAAATACACTTGTGGACTTAGTAACAACTTAGAGTACGTAGGCCCTAAGAATTTACTATTAGTGAATGCATGTATATGTTATAAGGTTTTTTAAAGGTTAATCGTAACCCTATTGCTATTCCTACAGGAACTCAACAGAATTCAAGCAGTATACAAATTAAGAAACAGAAAAAGAAGTGGGCGAGTACCAACTAACAGAACTAAAACCGATGGAAGTTACATAGTCCACAATATACCAGAGTGATGTATAGGACAGTAGCTGTTTGCCCAAATCTTTTTCAAATCATCGCATTAACACACAAGTATTTGAAGATGGCGTTAATTTTTAGAAAAAAGCATGGTTTTAAGTGTAAACATGACATACAAACATGAAAAAATACGAAAATATGATAACTATTGTATCTACTGATAGTGCTTGATTTTTATTAGGAACTTCTCTAATAGAAGGCATGATTTGTGTTTAGAAAACTTGACGGAACTTCAACCGACAGTTACTTCGAAAAACAGTAATATGCACCAAGTCGGCGAAGAGAAATAAATATCTCAATTTTGTGGAAATGACCGTACTGTTATAAATTATTTTCTTCAAGTTGAAGATAATCGAAACAGGTTGGTACACATGGATATTTTATTTTGAGTGCCCATGTATAATTTAGCATGTAAAGTGTTTTCAGCTGAGTTGAAAGTACGGTATTATTTTAATAGATATTCTGTTTATTCTCACAACTTCACATTTCTCTCAAGAACCGTGAAAACACTAATCCAGATGATTTCCTTCTTGAGGGTCGTAGAATGGTTGACATAGAATACCTTATAGACAGTTTTAATTCAATCGGCCGTCATCATACATTTGACTGCACATTTTCCGACATGAAACTTATGAAAAAAAATCGTTTGGATTTATGCAGTGTTTTGATTTTATAATGTGTTATGTGCAACTTAATTAAGTCCATTTCTACAGAAAGGCCTGAACAGACTGGCGTACGTATGCATATCAATGCGGCTGTAGTTGCTGTTGTTATAACAACTGGAGGCGGGTACACCCAGCTAGAAGAAATTTGCGCAGCTTTAAGTATGCCATGCGTATCTCAAGATACATAGCAGGTTTACCATAACCAGGTGTCTGAAACAAACCAGACACTGGAAGAGACAATGAGAGATGCTGAAAGAGAAGAGGCGGAGCTACGGCTGCTAGCGAGGTTGACAAGGACGGAATTCCTCTTGTTAGAGTCGTCACATATTGTGCTTGGGGTAAAAGATCATACAAAAATAAGTATGATTCCCTTTCTGGCGTGGTAAGTATATTATACGGATAACAATGTCATGTTTAGATGGAAACATTCAACCTGATTGAGAGATTTGTGCAGCGCTTTACAATTGTGGTCTTCAGCTCCGATGAGGTTGAATCGAAGTGGAGATTGAGTTGCAGCGGAATGCATGGTGGAGGAAGCTGGAGTACCCCGAAAAAAACACTGATGGCAACGTCCGCCACTTTCTCCACATGCGAAAATCCAGGGTGACCCCGGGCGTCGGAAACGAGCCCATTTCGCCGTGGTGGGAGGTACTGCCGCGGGCCCCTTCAATTTGGACTCCTTAGATAGGCAGATGAACATGTCACGACAAGCTTAGGTGGTAATATTGATTGATACGTATATAGATACATGTTCTAATATTTAATTTTATATTCTATTACATATGTAAGGCATCAAAAATTAAAAATGGAAATATATATATGTTACGAAATTTATGTTCTTATGTTTTAGGGAGCAATAATAGGTTCCCGAAAAAAAAAATCCTTTTCGTAGGAGTTCGCAACAAGTATTGCTTAGTATGTGATCACAAATCGGAAGGAGAAGCATCGGTCGCGACTCATTACTACGCCAAAAACTGGGTTGGACCATCGTCAGCATTACAACAAAGCATAATTTTCGAAGGATTCCTGCAGAGTGTCACGATGCATGGTATAAAATATCATAAGTTAATTGGTGACGGTGACTCCAGCGTTCACAGTAAATTAATTGACTGTATGTCTTATGGTCCCACACTTCCAGTTCATAAAATTGAATGTCGTAACCATGTTTTACGAAATTATACAAACCAATTGCGTGAAGTGTGCAAAAACCACGAACTGGGTGATGTGCACTTAATAAATAATGTTCTCAGCGAAATACCAAGACTGAGAAAAGCTGTAGTTTTAGCAATTAGGCACAGGGAAAATCAAATAAGTTTTGCAGGACACTTGAGAGTTGCATGGTTAAGAAAATACGTATTGAACAGTGGTCCTCATGTTTTCGGTGATCAATCGAGCTGTAGTGCGAGAGAATACTTCTGGGATGATTCTTCTAAACAGCGGAAAATTAATTTTGCACCTTTGTTGAAAGAAACGTGTGTTTTCGACGAACAACAAAGTGCATTTCAACGTCTTGCGAATAATGCCACCAGTTAGAATTACGAATTTTAAAAAAGAAAAGCTGAATTCCTCCTGGTACTGCAAAATGAAGAGAGGAAGGAATAATATAGTAGAGAGTACTCGAGAACAAAGTGCTTATTTCTGCTGGATAACTCACTGCAGTAAAATACTCACTTCTTTGTTTTTTTTTTTAATTTTCAAAATGAAAACCATTTCATGTTCTTCCCTTGTAAAAGAAATAAGATACCAAGTTTTCAAAGGAAACGCAAGTACTTCGTGGTGTTTGCAAAAATAACCTATTGCAATGCACAGTTTGCATCGGAAAGGAATGTTGAAGTTCAGTTGAGTGGTTTGAAAGTGGACGAAAAATTTCCTTTTCTTGGTGCTTCACCAGATGGACTGGTAGGCGAAGCGGAAATCATCAAGATAAAATGTCCAATCTCGGCACGAACAATGTCCATTGAAAGTTCAGTTGATGTAAAGAAAATTTAGTTTCTAGAAATGAAAGATGGAACCCTACGGCTGAAAGCAAAACATAATTACATGTATCAAGTACAGGATATTTAGCATATTACTGGGCAACATGTATGCTACTTTGTTGTCTGGTCTCTATTTGTTACGGCAGTGAAAGCAATACAAAATGACAGTTTATTTTGCAAAGTGAAAGTGCTACCACTGCCTTTTTACAGAAATGATTGATCCGTGTATTGCTCAGAAATTATCCACACGTAACACACTATATATCATAGACGCACAAAATTCGGCAGTTAAACCAACTTAATATGGAGTAGCGTGAAGCATATAGGCTTCTTAGATGTGTAGAAATTGTACTAACTTCGAAGAAAACATTTATACTTTAAAAGTGCATGGATCAGCTCCAGAATTAATGATATAATTTTCTGTTGTCTTTGAATATTTTATAAACTGAAACACCATATTTGCCAATAATTAAAAAATTAACTATCTTAGCCTCGATTCACTGTTTAGGTGTATATGTACATATATATATATATATATATATATATATATATATGTGTGTATAGAAAGATTAGTGGTGTAAGGTGGTATTGAACTAATATTTATTAATTGAAAATATTTAAAGTGAGAGTAATATTGTCATGGTATTTTTATGGTACAGTGACTGTATAAGTAAACTTCTACTAGATTGTAATAATTACTTCTCAGGAGTTACGTTGATAAGATAGTGTCCTTTTTAAAATTGTAGCATGAAATTAATTTCTTTTTCTAATAGGTTGTGTTACGAGAAGACAAATTTGTGTTCTTGATGTAGGCACTACTGACGTCTCTGTAAAGATATTTCGATTTTTTTTTATTCACACACCAATAATTCAGTTTGTGAAAGCGACTGGTTTTCATAAAATTATTATGTAATTGCCAAAGCATTCAGTATAATGATGAAAGAATTGACCTAAACAGATTAATATGGTATGACATACTGCAATCAAAACATATCACAATTATATAGTTTAAAGTATAAGACTAAGCTAATTTTTTAAACATAGACATGTATTATTTTCAAGATGGTTTTATAAATCTAAATATAGTAATAAGGCGACTGTTTAAAATAACAAACAAATTGTCACGAGTATTAAATAACAAACAGTTGTGGAGTCCTCTACTGAGATCATAAATTAAACACTGTATATAATATGGTTACTTCCACATGGTGTTGCATTTTTCACAACCATGAGTATGTGTATGTATGTGTGTTTTTATGAATGTGTGTGCATGCATGTATACACGGTGTTCGGAAATTAAACGCCCAAACTTCGGGAGGTGATTCCTTATGAAAAATAAAATCGAAAATATATAGGACACCATATACCTAAACAGAATATCAAAGGAGATAGGAGTATGTAAAAATTGTGTTTCGAAAATATATTTTCGCTGAATTCCTTGTACTTTATGCCAGCGGTAGGGATGGCAGCGATTTGCCCACAGTATACCCCACATGGCTGAATGGGACATGCCCATTTGGCGCGCTATGGAGCGTGTACTAGTGGAGGGCATGTCGTTGATGTGCTGACGTATCACTTCCTCAAGCCTAATAGTGCGCACAGATCTAAGACGGCCAGCATTACGCATGTGTGTCTAAAAAAAGGAAAGCATAAGTCACCTTTTTGTTGCGGACTTTGTAGGCGTTTTACAAGGCATTCGGAAAAAAAATACGTTTTTTAAACCCAATTTTTATAGGCTTACATCTCCTTTAATATTCAGTTAAGGTATACGGTGTCCTGTATATTTTCGACTTTATTTTTCATAAGGAATCGCCTCCTGTAGTTTGGGCGTTTAATTTCCGAACAGCTCGTACATATTACTGGATAATTTGGTATTGGACCTCAACATAATTGGCTAAAACTCAACAATTGTAATTGTGTTTCCCCAGCAGGTATGTAATTTTTACAAGACAAATTTGTATTTACGAGTTACATAATTTTCCTTTTTTTTTTAGTAAAATTTGTTTTATAACATAATTTTTTAAAGCTTATTTCCCATATGTCAATGTTTTACAAACGAATTTCTTGGATGTTTCAAAACCGTCATTATTGATTGTAAGTGAATGTCCGCATCGACTACAGTCTGTCCCGTTCCCCGTTTAGTCTATTTAGCTGTATAAATATAGGCTTATGAGATCACCTCCTGTCTCTATCTGTGGTGTATGTGAGTGTGTGTGCGACCCTCTTAAAACTTTTGATCTCGTCTACCGAGTTTCGCCATACTTGGTACACTTTTAATACTGTATGACACCAACTTTTATACTTTACGGTCATGCCAGATGCTCATCCTAAAAATGGTGGTTAGAAACATTTTGGGCGTAATGCCGTTTCATATGAACAATTTAATTTATCATTACCATATTTGTATGCTCAAAGTACAAAATGTAAAGCATTAATTTCAGAAATTTCCATAAGACTGCGCGACCTAAGAAAATTAATTTCTCACACCATATCACGGGAACTGCTTACCTTATTACCGCCAAATTTATTATCCCAGCAGTGCTATGTTGTTAAACCATGCACATATGATTTCATTACATCAGATATTTCCAATTTGGCGGCTGTATAAAATTTTTGTTACTATACTATTTCTACTAAAGAATAATAGTTTTTTCAACCAAACATTGCATACTGGTAGTACCTAAGTAAGCAATAAATAAATGTATTTAGCTCTTTTATACCATTTGGAAGACACTGCCACCTGGAGTGGGAAGAATTGTAATATATTTCAGAAACTACCAAACTATAGCCCATTAAACTAACATACTAGTAGTACTTTTTACTGACATTATTAATAAAGTTTTAATTAAAAGAACATGTTACTAATTCTTAAAATGACTGACTAGTTAAATTTTGTGTAATACGTTCCATGTCTTCCCAACAATTAAACTTATTTGCATGCAACTTGCGGTTTTTTCGATTATGATAATGTACTCTAAAATACACCAATTTCTAACCTTTTTGGAGGGCTAGGATTATTATGTATGCCTATTAATATTGGATATATTAATACCAAATTTCATTATCTTCTCTCAGCCGATTCCCAACACTTTCGGTGTGTAAATTCTATGGAACATCATCTAAAATGTTTGTTAAAGGTTGCTTATATATATAATAACATTTATCTTTTAGTGTTCAATGCTATATATCTGGTATCACCACTAAGTGCGGTGAAGTACGTACTGTACAAACTTAATTCATTTAGTAGTAGATTCAATCGCCCACTATTTTTGATGGCACGGTGACAAAACGTTTTGGTAGCCTAATTTCATGTATTGGCACGGCAGGCCTACTCAGTTTTTGTTTTACCACGTACGATACTACTCTTTAGGCCTTTGATTACCTCATTTAAAGTACTTCCATATGTGTGAGGAAAATATGCTAATTTATTAAATTGGTAACAACTTGTCTTCAATACAAATAACTACATTGAATTGATTTGGTATGAATAAAATTTTACTTCTATTTAGTCGTAATTTCGGTAGTTACTGAAGATTACAATGACCTTTTTATAACAGTTTAAACTATAAATAAAGAACAACTACAAGAAATTGCCTGTCTTCTATCACAAATAAACTGCGTTTTTTATTTATTACTGAGACTTATTAGCACCAACCCTTTAAGAGTTTCTAGGGCACTGGCTTTATACACTGTCTCAGCTAAGAAGGCCGTTTTTTGACAGTTGAGAAGCGCATGAATGTGTTGTAAGAATACAAGGCGATAGTTAATATATTGAAACCTGTAACGACCGTGGAAGGCAGCATAACAGAAGGGAAAACTTTTACTTGGGTTATGACAGTTCCTCGATCCGAAAAATAAATAATGGATACAATAAAACAAGATGAAGAAAACATTACCATGAAATACGTAGATTTAGCGAAATTTCCTCCCTGTTCGTTTAGAAATAGAGCGCGACAACTATTTTTACTTGGAGTGTTGCATCTACTCGTTACATGTATATTTATGACACCCCAGTGTGTTTACGTTTAGCCTATGAAATAGGAGAACCGTCGCATGTCAAATTAAAAAAACAATTATTTATTTGCATTTTAGCTTATGAAAATGATACCGCTGTCTTCAAATACGACATAATTTGTTCTGGATACTTTCGTTGACACAAAATGGTGCCAGTGAAATAGCGTTTCAGGGTCACATATCGCTCTTGTTATAACTTGTGTTTTTTTCTCTTGTGAATAAATACGAACCTGAACAAAAAAGTGCATTATTCTGAGCTGGGGAACGGAGATATTACACATAATATTTCGTAGTTGTAATATGTATCGCCACTAATAATATGGAGTTATGAACATATTATTTATTTACTGTGTGTTGTTTACAAAAGGGGCCAAATTAAGGCGAGACTGTCTTGTCTAACACTTAACACAAAAAAACTTTATTGACACAACCGAAACATAATAAAAGCCAAAATGACAAAATTAAAAATAATAGCTGCAATTTCACATGTTAAGTGATAAATAAATTACATTTAAAATCAATAAACCATTAGAAACTACAGACTCAACAAAGCAGTAGAAAATGCATAATTCCAAATTAAAAAATTCATTTTGGGCAGAGCAGACTTACTAATAATAAAAATATATATATAAATAAAATTTACTTGTCATTAAATTATGTATGTATGCAATTACTAGTTGTTATTCTACACTGCTCTAAAAAACCACTAATGAAAATAAGTGAAAGTGTATGTAAGCATGCAAGCTGACATACAAATTAAAAATTATTTATAAAAAAGTAGTTATTTCTGTTAGCCCGCAGAAGATTTGGAAAACCTAAAAGTCGTTAGGCTACAGCTAACCAAATCTGGAGCTGTTTTAGTACTTTCCAGTCAGACATGGGATCTTTTAGAACATGTACCTATGCACGTTATGGAGCAAAGTAAGCCGTAGTTTCTTTCAGAGCTTCCTGTATTTTCTTTTATTGGACAAGTGCTTAGTGAAGGGAATCGTTTACCAAGGTCTCCTTTCTCCTGGAAGCTATGTAGCACGGCTGGCGTGGAAGCGGAGAAGGAAGAAGTAGTGAGGATATGTAAACTACGAGAGATGAAAACCATCTTGGTCGTGTACGTACACCAGCAGATAAATTGCCATAAATGTAACCAGTCTGGTGAGAGTAGTCAGTTGTACGAGAATTTTTTTACTTTTTGTGGAGTGCGTGCAATGAAACTTGTCCAGCATCGCTTGAAAACTTTACAACATCCTACAGATAATAACTGAGGTTACTTCATGGGAATTATAGACAAGATAATTGAACTACGTTATCTTAGTGCCGATAGGATACATGTTAGATGAGCTTAGAAAATAAGTTTTTCCGAAGATTTAATAAATCGTACCCCTTTTCAGCACGTACTTAGATTTGTTATAGTTTTCTCTCTTACTTCATTAGTCAA
Source organism: Clitarchus hookeri (assembly GCA_002778355.1). Taxonomy (NCBI): domain Eukaryota; kingdom Metazoa; phylum Arthropoda; class Insecta; order Phasmatodea; family Phasmatidae; genus Clitarchus; species Clitarchus hookeri. Next base: position 328,754 of record NQII01002249.1, on the reverse strand, counting down.
AATATAGTCAATATCACATTTTGAAATTTCCTATAGACAAGATATGTTCACTTGTGCACAATTTGTAATTTCTATATAATCATAGAATTATGAAATTCTGAAAATTTTTCCCTAGAAATGTTTTATCTAAATCGTATTGTCTATCAATATAGAGTTTTCCACATTCTTAAAAAATATAAAAAGTTAAACCCCAGAAAAATTATGTTCCCCATGTAGTTTTACTACAATGAAAGAGAATCTCATAATTATAATTTAATAACTAACGTTTTCTTTTTGTGGTCATATTACTTGTTGCAAGCACTGTCTCGTTGACTTGCTTTTTATAATTATGTATATCCTAGCTAATATAAATGCGAAAGTGTGTTTGTTTGTTTGTTTCTCCTTCTTTCACGTCGCAACGGAGCAACGGATCAACGTGAGTTTTTGTACAGAGATAGTTGTAGGGTCGGGAAGTGGCATTGACTAATTTTTATCCCAAAAAAATATCTCACTCCTTCAGGAAAAAAACATTTTAGTAAAAATAGCGCTTGGGAGTACAATGCTGCGTCAATTTAAGTTTGATACCTGCCAATGCTGAAGTTTGTAAGTAGGTATTGAATCTGCTCTCTACGGAAGGCACCAGCAATTGAGGCTAGCCCTCAGGGTAGGAATACGTCGACACTATTCTCTCTAGGTCCAATTTACTAATAAGTTCACCTCGTTTTCAGGTTACCAATAAATCAGTTTTATTAACTCTTAACAGGGCCACTTGTACATGTACACACGAGACAACACTCCCCTTCCCTTTTGTACGTTGCTCCCTTTGTTTGG
>NQII01002249.1:192830-325190 GCA_002778355.1 Clitarchus hookeri | reverse complement strand
GGGGGGGGGGGGGTCTGGTATGACAATATCTGCTGTGTATCTATAAGAGTCGTCTTGCTGAATGTAATAATATTTTCCAAGACCCAACAAATCAACACTTTTATGCAAATTTTTTAATATTCTTTTGGTTCGTTTTGCCGATATATAACTTCTTCCTAGGTACTCTGGCTTTATATCCAGCTTGGCTGAAAAGCCTACGGATATTTCTTTGGAACTGTGTTGCGAATTGTGTGTGTTGTGTGTAAGTGCGCTTATATTTCTGAGGAGGTTACTTTAGGTTTTTCGGCATGAGTTTAAATAGCATCATCTTCGGTCTGGTAGTAAGTTTATAAACACGACTAGGTATTTCCAAGTTTATGAAGTCCTTGCTATGATTACGTCACTTGGTAATACTCTATTTAGCCGGACGACTTCTTCTATGTCTGCGATTTGGGAATGTGATTTTTTTCCTTGCTGTATAATGGTATAATGATTTTTCTCTCTTCTGGCATTGCTTATTTATATTTTGGGTTCATTTTGGATGTCTTTAGTGCAAGAAAAACACACCAGATACGTCCACACTACTGCACGCGTGGTTAACAACTACCAGGCGATGTATGCTGNACTTGCTGGATGACTCTACTTATCTGGCTTGAGGCGCTGTCTTCTCTCGGCTGGCGACTTGGCACTGCTCCGGCGCCTGGTCTCGAAGCTCCTCCTCCTCTGGGGTCCACTCAGCACTCTTCGTCTGACGACGGCCGGCTGCCATTGTCGTCTTCTCCCGGATTCGCTCCGTCTTCCTGGATTCCCGTCGGCCAACTGCCGCATTTTCTCGGACTCTTCCCGTCGCACGTCCTGTTCGACGGCCTCCGACTGAGGTCGACGTCGTGATGCATTCTCNTTGTCGTCTTCTCCCGGATTCGCTCCGTCTTCCTGGATTCCCGTCGGCCAACTGCCGCATTTTCTCGGACTCTTCCCGTCGCACGTCCCATTTGACGGCCTCCGACTGAGGTCGACGTCGTGATGCATTCTCGATCCGGACGCCTCACTTCAGGTCTTCCGTCTGACTGACTCGTTCACGTCTCTTAACTGACTGCCCAACTGCTCGATCCTAGACTGACTGATACGTTCTTCCCTCCTCCTCGTGGTTTTGTAGGCTCGATCGCCATATTCAACTTGCACCATCTCTGCACATGTCCGGGNTCTGGTATCATCACTAAGTGCGGTGAAGTACGTACTGTACAAACTTAATTCATTTAGTAGTAGATTCAATCGCCCATCATTTTCGATGGCACGGTGACAAAACGTTTTGGTAGCCTAATTTCATGTATTGGCACGGCAGGACTACTCAGTTTTTGTTTTACCACATACGATACTACTCTTTAGGCCTTTGATTACCCCTTTTAAAGTACTTACATATGTGTGAGGAAAATATGCGAATTAATTAAATTGGTAACAACTTGTCTTCAATACAAATAACTACATTGAATTTATTTGGTATGAATCAAATTTTACTTCTATTAAGTCGTAATTTCGGTAGTTACTGAAGATTACAATGACCTTTTTTATAACAGTTTAAACTATAAATAAAGTATAACCACAAGAAATTGCCTGTCTTCTATCACAAATATACTGCGTTTTTTATTTATTACTGAGACTTATTAGCACCAACCCTTTAAGAGTTTCTAGGGCACTGGCTTTATACACTGTCTCAGCTAAGAAGGCCGTTTTTTGGCAGTTGAGAAGCGCATGAATGTGTTGTAAGAATACAAGGCGATAGTTAATATGTTGAAACCTGTAACGACCGTGGAAGGCAGCATAACAGAAGGGAAAAATTTAACTTGGTTTATGACAGTTCCTCGATCCGAAAAATAAATAATGGATACAATAAAACAAGATGAAGAAAACATAACCATGAAATACGTAGATTTAGCGACATTTCCTCCCTGTTCGTTCAGAGATAGAGCGCGACAACTATTTTTACTTGGAGTGTTGCATCTACTCGTTACATGTATATTTATGACACCCCAGTGTGTTTACGTTTAGCCTATGAAATAGGAGAACCGTCGCATGTAAAATTAATAAAACAATTATTTATTTGCATTTTGGCTTATGAAAATGATACCACTGTCTTCAAATACGACATAATTTGTTCTGGAAACTTTCGTTGACACAAAATGGTGCCAGTGATATAACGTTTCAGGGTCACATATCGCTCTCGTTATAACTTGTGTTTTTTTCTCTTGTGAATAAATACGAACCTAAACGAAAAAGTGCTTTATTCTGAGCTGGGGAACAGAGATATTACACATAATATTTCGTAGTTGTAATATGTATCGCCACTAATAATATAGAGTTATGAACATATTATTTATTTACTCTGTGTTGTTTACAAAAGTGGCTAAATTAAGGCGAGACTGTCTTGTCTGACACTAAACACAAAAAACTTTATTGACACAACCGAAACATAATAAAAGCCAAAATGACAAAATTAAAAATCATAGCTGCAATTTCACATGTTAAGTGATAAATAAATTATATTTAAAATCAATAAGCCATTAGAAACTACAGATTCAACACAGCAGTAGAAAATGCATAATTTCCAATTAAAAAATTCATTTTGGGCAGAGCAGACTTACTAACAATAAAAATATATATAAATAAAATTTACTTGTCATTAAATTATGTATGTATGCAATTACTAGTTGTTATTCTACACTGCTCTAAAAAAAACACTAATGAAAAGAAGTGAAAGTGTATGTAAGCATGCAAACTGACATACAAATTAACAATTATTGATGAAAAAAAGTAGTTATTTCTGTTAGCCCGCAGAAGATTTGGAAAACCTAAAAGTTGTTAGGCTACAGCTAACCAAATCTGGAGCTGTGTTAGTACTTTCCAGTCAGACATGGGATCTTTTAGAACATGTACCTATGCACGTTGTGGAGCAAAGTAAGCCGTAGTTTCTTTCACAACTTCCTGTATTTTCTTTTATTGGACAAGTGCTTAGTGAAGGGAATCGTTTACCAAGGTCTTCTTTCTCCTGGAAGCTATGTAGCATGGCTGACGTGGAAGCGGAGTAGGGAGAAGTAGTGAGGATATGTAAACTACGAGAGATGAAAACCATCTTGGTCTTGTACGTACACCAGCAGAGAAATTGCCATAAATTTAACCAGTCTGGTGAGAGTAGTCAGTTGTACGAGAATTTCTTTACTTTTCGTGGAGTGCGTGCAATGATACTTGTCCAGCATTGCTTGAAAACTTTACAACATCCTACAGATAATAACTGAGGTTACTTCATGGGAATTATAGACAAGATAAGTGAACTACGTTCTCTTAGTGCCGATAGGATAAATGTTAGATGTGTTTAGAAGATACGTTTTCCCGAAGATTTAATGGATCGTACCCCTTTTCAGCACGTACTTAGATTTGTTATAGTTTTCTCTCTTACTTCATTAATCAAAATATAGCCAACATCACATTTGAAATTTCCCTTTGACAAGAGATGTTCACTAGTGCACTATTTGTAATTTTTATATAATCATAGAATTATGAAATTCTGAAAACTTTTCCATAGAAATGTTTCATCTAAATCGTATTGTTTATCAAGACAGAGTTTTCCACATTCTTAAAAAATATAAAAAGTTTAACGCCAGAAAATTATGTTCCCCATGTAGTTTTACTACAATGTAAGAGAATCTCATAATTATAATTTAATAATTAACGTTTTCTTTTTGTGGTCATATTACTTGTTGCGAGCACTGTCACGCTGACTTGCTTTTTATAATTATGTATATCCTAGCTAATATAAATGCGAAAGTGTGTTTGTTTGTTTGTCCTTCTGTCACGTCGCAACGGAGCAACGTATCAATGTGATTTTTTGTACAGAGGTAGTTGGAGTGTCGGGAAGTGACATAGACTAATTTTTATCAGAAAAATATATCTCACTCCTTCATGAAAAAAATATTTTCAATAAAAATAGCGCTTGGGAATACAATGCTGCTGCGTCAATTTAAGTTGTTAGTGTGGGATGAAAGTACAATGTAACACAAAAAAGCGATAGAGACCCTAAACCGAACTCTACAGGATATACGAAACAATACAGGCATTATGGGAGGAATGGTTGTATTACTGGCTGGTGACTTCCCGCCAAACTCTACCGGTGATTCAGATGGGCACACCTGCAGATGAAATCAAAGCCTGTCTTAAGTCGTCAAGCTTATGGGCATATGTCAAGAAATTCAGCTTGATGACAAATATGAGAGTGCAGCTCTACAATGACGTTGATACAGGAAATTATGCTGATACACTATTAAAAATGGGAGGGCTGTGTGGCACTAACGGGGGACTTTAGTAATTTGGTGCAGAGTGATACGGAACTAATTGCTAGCATTTACCCAGTTCTACAAAGAAATATAAATTACGACAAGTGGCTATGCAAAAGAGCGATTCTAACACCAAAAAATGACTTCGTTAGTGCTCTGTTCTGTGTTTATGATCAGTGTCTGTCTACTAACAAATACCGTTATTTCTCCCTATAAGTTTGTTACTATAACCACGCGAGTGAAGCCACGGGTAAAAGCTAGTGTGTATATACATATATACACACAACACAATGATGTCAGTTATTAAATTTATATATTTTGTACATTGTATCAACTAATGATTCAGTTCTGATGTAGTGCATGTGTGTTTAAGCTTAACCTCAATTACTATTAAAAATAACTGAAACTGAAATGATGGAGCCACGGTTGCTCTGTGGCTATAAATCCGGCCGACTTCCCTTTACGGCGATTCGGGTTGTATTCCTGGCGGAGCCACTCCCAGTTTTCCAAGTGATTGCAACGTGGCAGATAACAGGTTTCCTCGAGGTTCCATTGTTTTCCGCTTTGCCACTGCAGCCGAGAGTTTCACCCAGTTTCACACTCCAGGGAAGATGAGCGCGAGGCGGCTTTTACCTCACTACCGTGCGGGGGTACGCGCTACACGGCCCTCACTTCATTAGGCAATTATGAATATTATTGCAAGTTTATAGGTTTTTTTTAAAGAAAATTGCGTTGTGCCTTGTGGCAAAGTACTAAAATATCATATCGAGGTTATGTGTCACTACGTATAGACACGATAAATACTGCCATTGGCTTAAAGTGTTCATGCATTTCAGCTGGGAGAGATAGATAACAAATTTCTACTGTTAGGAAAATGGTAATATACTTGAGTTCATGACAGAGATCAAAATTTTAATACATGTCAAGTAATGAAATAAAATACTGCATAAAGAAACAAATTTCATATTTTGGTATTCTTGTTTCAGTCTCACTCTAAAGCTGTTTTGTTGGGTTAATGTCGGATAAATGGGATGGGGTTTTGTGTTTGTGTTGAGGGCTNNGGGGGGGGGGGGGTCTGGTATGACAATATCTGCTGTGTATCTATAAGAGTCGTCTTGCTGAATGTAATAATATTTTCCAAGACCCAACAAATCAACACTTTTATGCAAATTTTTAAATATTCTTTTGGTTCGTTTTGCCGATATATAACTTCTTCCTAGGTACTCTGGCTTTATATCCAGTTTGGCTGAAAAGCCTACGGATATTTCTTTGGAACTGTGTTGCGAATTGTGCGTGTATGTGTGTATGTGCGCTTATATTTCTGAGGAGGTTACTTTAGGTTTTTCGGCATGAGTTTAAATAGCATCATCTTCGATCTGGTAGTAAGTTTATAAACACGACTAGGTATTTCCAAGTTTATGAAGTCCTTGCTATGATTACGTCACTTGGTAATACTCTATTTAGCCGGACGACTTCTTCTATGTCTGCGATTTGGGAATGTGATTTTTTTCCTTGCTGTATAATGGCATAATGATTTTTCTCTCTTCTGGCGTTGCTTATTTATATTTTGGGTTCATTTTGGATGTCTGTAGTGCAAGAAAAACACACCAGATACGTCCACACTACTGCACGCGTGGTTAACAACTACCAGGCGATGTATGCTGNTTAGTGCAAGAAAAACACACCAGATACGTCCACACTACTGCACGCGTGGTTAACAACTACCAGGCGATGTATGCTGTACAAAGTTGTTGTTAGTTCACTGGGGCATGAATACACATGAACAACCGTAAACCACATTGGCTAGGGATATTGCATACTTTTAAGTAGGATTGGCATTAAAAAAGGTCAGTTGTATAATATTTTAATTCCTTTCAACGTAATGAAGCATACCTGTAATAGCCACGCCTCGATTTAACAGTTTACTATTGCATGTAGTATTTGCAGTTTCGAGAGGGGAGTTGTAAGAACATTTATGTCTACGACTGTATGTATATTACCAACAGTGTTCGTATTTTGAAATCCAATCACCTAATGGCATGCTTAAGTAAACTGAGCTCCCACTGCTCTTAGGTTTCCCGCACTAACTTGAAACGTACGACCGTAGCTATATACCGAGACCGGACAGGAATTGCCCCGCAGAGATCGAGAAATTAACCAATTCGTTAACATAATGTATGCCGGGATGCCGGGGGCCAAATTGCAGGCAAGCATCGCGTAGTACTAATTACGCAAAGTAGCTCGTGGCTCTTCGCCCACTTCTCTAGCCCATTTCGTATGATTAGATGCCAGTGGGACGCAGCAGCTTAACAACTACCTTTGTGGACAGAGAATGCGCAATTAAACAATAATAGTAGGAACTGAAGTTCTTCCTTGACAAACATGTTCTGAATATCGAATTCACTCATAATTTGCTATGTATTAAAATATGTTAAATGAGTGAGAGAGTGCGTGAGTGAAGAGATTTGGGCGGCTCTTAACAGCGAGGTCTTGAGAGCCGATGAGGGTGATTGAGGTGAGTATGGTNGTGAGTGAAGAGATTTGGGCGGCTCTTAACAGCGAGGTCTTGAGAGCCGATGAGGGTGATTGAGGTGAGTATGGTGCAGAGCCGTAATGAAAGGGTGGGGGAAACAGCAGATCCCTGATAAAACCGGACGACCAGTGGCATCGTCTGGCACGATTGTCACTTGCGAAAACCCGGGAGTGACCCGGGCACGGATTGAACCCGGTTCGCCCTGGTGGGAGGCGAGCAAGCTAACCGCTCAGCCACCACGGCTCCAAAATGTGTTAAACTAATTATTTTATCTATGTATTTTTAACGTGATTTTCCTTGCTAGGAACTACTAGAATGTTTCCCCTCCAGTTACGGTCCCACGATATCTGAATGCAAGAAGTGGCATGCGCTTACTTTCAGTCAACAAGATGTCTGTTTTTATCTGTAATCTACAGCCTTGTAAACAATTTACTATCAAAACAGAGATCGGTAATGCACATACCGAATCCATACACACACATATAAATAAGTGTGTGTATTATGTATGAAGTGACCTTGAAATAAGTGGAAATACTTTCACAGTCGGTCTTGCTATGTTGAGTTCTGAACTGTAATTATTTTATTTAAAGTTGCATCATCCAAATCTGCGTACACGAACACAAACCATACATACTCCAACACACACAATAATGTTAAGTTTATACCCAGTTTCAGTAAGGTTTTCCGTGTTTTTTCAACTTGCAAAATAATAAAAGTGGTTTCTCAGAAATATCCAAAGCCAAAATTAACGTGGAATAATGGAATAATTGTGATCAAGAATAGCCCTAACAGACTTTATTGTTGCATCCAACATATTGTTTCTTAGTTACACCTTAATGTGGAGCTTAGCTAGAAGCAGGTGATGGAAACTACATATATAGAGAACTATGTATGAAATTCAGCTAACTGCCGCTAGGTGGCAGCCATGTCAAAGCGGGTATCACACCAATTAATCTGCGGTATCAGGCACTCCCTGCACGCAGTGGCTTCCTATGTGATTTTGATTTGATTCAACACATACAACACGAATATCCTCATCCAAACATAGATTGGTTAGATACATTCTTCAAACTAAACAAAATTGACCCAATCGTGTTCTATTCTATGTTTATATCCATTCAATCAAAACAACAACACAAAATAAATGGTTTTGTACTACAGGGATAAACAAATACAGGCAAAAGTATGCTCCTCAGTTTACAAACGGAACCTTGCGAACCAACTCTAATAAGTAGAGAAAGGGACAGAACAGGCTTCCGTTTCGATCAACTACCAACTAGCTCATGTGGAATGTTCGAAGAACAACTAATTGACAACACAAACGTAGGCACATGAAAACTATTACTTGAAGGAACAATCATAACAACAGATTTGAGAAGCGGATGCTCCATTTCATATAAGTGCACTAAATTTTGACATTTCTATAAAAGTAGCACGGTTGCAATGTATCCTTCCGCCGTAGCTGTTCTGTCAATGAAGAAAACAATGTAACCAAATTCTACGATCAACGTCGGTTACCATTCCAACTCGTTTTATATTTATAATGGTCAAGTTATGCTGCTTGGGCTATGTTTATCTTATTACTTTTGATTGAGGTGGGTCTTAAGTTTAAGGTCTCTCATGAGATGGTATGGTTTAGCAGCTATTCTTACAAGATGGTATCTTTTTGAATAACATATTGTTTTGATGATGCAATGGGAAATTTTACTCGTCCGGAAGCAACAAGGCAGGAAGGCAGACAGCCTGCCAAGGCAGCCAGGCAGGCAGACATCCAGCCAGCCAACTTGGCAGATAGGCAGCCAGGCCGACAGGCAGGTACGCAGTCTGGCAGATCGGCAGGCAGCCAGCAAGGCAAGCTGCTAGCAAATCCACCCAGGCAGGTATCCAGCCAAAGAGCCAGGCAGCAAAGTAGGCACATGTAGGCAGCCAGTCAGACAGCAAAGCAGCCTGGCTGGGCAGGCAGGTAAGGCAGGTAAGGCAGGAAGACCAGGCAGGTGGGCTGGGCGGTTTGGGTCGAGAGGGCCAGGCTGGGCTGGGCCATCTGGGCAGGCCAGGCCGGCCTGGTGGGCAGGTCAGAAAGGCCAGGCACGCTTGGCGGGCAGGATAAGCAGACCTGGCATGGTAGAAAAATGTATTCTGTTTTAGATTATAATTAAAAATTATTTTACCTATTTGATATGTCGAAACTACTGATAATAAAGGCTTATAAATTATGAATAATGAATGTCATTATATTTTTATAATGTTTTAAAGGATATATATGTTCAATGTATGCATGATATTGAATTTCCTTTGGTTTAAAATTATTTGTATAAATAATTTTCATGTATATTTTCACAAATATACAAATAAAAATGTATTAATGACATTTAATGTAAATTATTGACTGCCAGTCAATTCACAATAAAGATATTATTATTAGTGAAAGTTTTATGCCAAATCGTTTCAGTTTATTATTTTATGTGATTAGATAGATACATTTTCAATTAGTGAATATATTTTTCTTTCTCGATTGTCTTTTGTATTCATTTTCACTAATTGTATATTGATAGTAGAGATTACTTTTTGCTTTTTATATTCACATAATAATATTAAATCTTTGATATCTTTACATTTTCCCCCTGTATTTTTATCAATTGTNTTTGCTTTTTATATTCACATAATAATATTAAATCTTTGATATCTTTACATTTTCCCCCTGTATTTTTATCAATTGTGATATTGTTTTCTATTGTGGTCATAAATTATTATATATAATTTTTATAAAAAAGATTTTATTAATAAATTTTTTTATGAAAAAATGGGCTAGGTCAGTTTTTTGGGTAGAATTCCCTTTGTGCCACTTTTTCTGATTTGATGAAAACTGTATTAATTTTGGTTAATTTTTATTAAAAAGGGAAAAAAATTGGCATGAATTTTGTTTAATTTTCGTTAAAAACTAAATNTTTGCTTTTTATATTCACATAATAATATTAAATCTTTGATATCTTTACATTTTCCCCCTGTATTTTTATCAATTGTAATATTGTTTTCTATTGTGGTCATAAATTATTATATATAATTTTTATAAAAAAGATTTTATTAATAAATTTTTTTATGAAAAAATGGGCTAGGTCAGTTTTTTGGGTAGAATTCCCTTTGTGCCACTTTTTCTGATTTGATGAAAACTGTAATAATTTTGGTTAATTTTTATTAAAAAGGGAAAAAAATTGGCATGAATTTTGTTTAATTTTCGTTAAAAACTAAATGAATATTAATGAAAAATTGAAATTTTGGTTGAAAAACAAACATTTTTCTTGCAAAATAGAATTCAAAAAATAATTAATTAAGTTATTTTCATGGAAAAGTGCGATTTTCAATGAAAAATCGAGTATTTTTGTGGAAAAGTAAGTAATTTTGGGTAAACAAATAACAGTTATTGTTTAAAAAAAGAAGTTGTGCAAGTCTCTTATACACTTTTTACTCACAAGTTCTGGAGTTAGGTTTCTTCGAAAATTCACTCTTTTCACAGTATTTTGATTTGCAAATTTTACTGAAGGTCTTGACACAGTAACACGGTGAAGGATTGCATGTAGTTGTACACAACATACTCGATTTCACATCGTCAGTGGTTTGCATCGGCTTCAGGCATGTGCGAATTAAAACATATTTAGTACTGCATAGTAGTGATGCAACGAATATTCGCATTCGCGAATATTCGCATGTTTTTGAACATTCGCATTCGCATTCGCAAAAATTATGCCAATATTTTGCGNATATTCGCATGTTTTTGAACATTCGCATTCGCATTCGCAAAAATTATGCCAATATTTTGCGAATGTATTTGGCAATAAAAAATGAAAATGTTTATTAAATAATAATGCAACTGCTATGTTTAAGACATTTTTATTTATTAACATATTTTTTATCTATAAGAGTGTATTTTAATGATATTTGGGAAACAGCCTTGTAGTTATTCACTAGATTACATAACATAAACACACTCTCGATATTCTTTTATTCTTATTTGCCTAAGCAAAATCAAATTAAGGCAGGTAATTTCTTAAAACTTCTAAACTATATTATAACACAACTGTATGATCAAATACCATTGAACTGCTTTAACACAAAACAATGGAATAAGATATAACCCAACCTTTTTAATTATACAAATCAACTTTAAATGAGATCTTTTGTAAAAACACTTAACAATATGCATTTATGCAACCTAAAGGGTATCTTATTCAAATATGTGAGATCTTTTAATGAACTAGTAATCATGTTTAATTGTAAATCAAATCGACTTCTTATGAATAAAGTTAAAAATATATTGTGAAGAAAAACAAACAATATAATAATCTTCTTTTCAATTAAAGCAAATATGTTCTTAACATTTGGTTAATTTTAACTTTGTTACTATTACTAACTCACTAATTATGTAATTTTTAAGACATCCATTAAACATTACTTCTTGAAATCGAAAAATAAAACTATGAAAAATTGTTTATATCTAAGCACAATTAAGTGAAACACTTAGTAATTAAATAAGAGTAGAGGAATATTAAACTTCAGAAATAGAAGTTTTGATACCTTTTCTCCTTGCAGCCTATTTCGGTGGGGTGTGTAAAGAAGACCAGCCCCACTAAAGACCTTTTCGCTAGGCACACTAGTCGGTGCTGTTACTAAATATTGCCTGGCTATGGGAGAAATAATAACATACTTCTTATTATTTACCGCCCACCATGTAAGTGGATCTACATCATTTTCCACACGTTTATCTAATAAATATTCATTGATGGTTTTTTTTTAATCAAAACTTCTATAGGGTTCGTACATGCATTTTCTTCTTCTTCACTTTCGCTGGAATCCATCAGCAATTTCATGGTGTGTCTTAAAGATATAGATTTCTCTGTCAGACTGGCACTGGAACCAGATGTTTCAATCCGATAAGTAGTCATTCTGGCACGCTTAGAATTTGAACAAGACGATAGGCTTGATTCATCGTTTCCAATTGACTGAAAATATTTTTCACAACTTGATCTCTGGTTGAAGAATTTTTGAAAAATGTTAATTTTGTATCTTGGGTTTAAGAACTAAAATCGTATTCCCAACGCATTCGTCGGTCACATCAAATTCACCAATAATTTTTTCCAAAGTGGACAATAATGGAATTACTGAGGATACAGAAATATTGGCTGCACTTAGTTCTTTTGTAATTTCTTCAAAAGGTCTGATTAAAGTTATTAATTTTTCCACAATAATCCACTCTTCGGGAGTTAGTTGTGAAATCTTGTTATTCTGGGAAGCATAAAGACGTAACGAATCTTTGTTTTTCAAAATACGCTCTAANTATTTTTCACAACTTGATCTCTGGTTAAAGAATTTTTGAAAAATTTTAATTTGTATCTCGGGTTAATAAAAGTTGCGGTAGCAAACAATACGTCATTCTCCAAATGGGAAAATCTGAGACATAGTTCTCGTTTAAGAACTAAAATCGTATTCCCAACGCATTCGTTGGTCACATCAAATTCACCAATNCTTGTTAGGCGTTCTTCCACTTCACCCCTCTTACCCCCTTCCTACCCCTAAAATGCGCCACGTGCCGCCGATTCAGAGCAGCGGCTGGCGTGTATATAAACCCCTTTCCAAGAATAGGAGGGGATCAGTAATATTGGGTACGTCAGGCAGTCATATCGGGGCAGTTGTTAGTTCATCTTCACCCCCGAGAGACGTCAGTTCAAGCAGAGAGTAAGTCAGTACAACAATTACTAAGGCCGGGATATCGGAACCCGGCCACGTCTGTCTGCCGCATCATTAAGGGGTCAGTCATATCGGAACAGTTGATCATCACCGAGCCAAGGGAAGAGTTGCGGGAAGAAATCGCGAGAAGACGTGAGTACGAGTCCGAATAGCAGCCCAGGGAGAATCAGCACCGGCGGGCCGGCTTCCACGGCCTACCACTTCGCTGGAACTCATTCCCAGATGACAGCCTACCCACACTCACCGCTGAGTTAAGTATAGAATTCGTCGTCCAAAGAAGCCCCACTCAACCACGAATTCGCCCCGTGAATACGAGTAAACAAATTATGACAGTACCGCACCTCGAAAGTTTTGATGTTGTGTATTTGTGAATATATACGAGACAATATATTCGTACTTCAAAATACAACAGTGATAGTCTACCTCATTATAATACCCGCAACCTCCAAGCACTTTTAAGTCGGTGCCTGGAGGACATTAACTCTGACCAGATAATCCACCATGTCTTTAACAGTGTACCAAAGCGAGATGAGTTAACATTTTTCATTTTTGTGCCACCATCTCTAACAATGCATTGCACTTTTTCTTTAGGTATTTCCCAATGCGACAACGTGGTTTCAAGTTTTATAGCTATATTTTCACCAGTATGTCGGCCATCGTTAAATACCTCTGCGTTTAACACAATCATTTTTCTCTCAAAGTTTTTTGTTATACAATGACATGTAAGACTCAGCAAAGATATTCCTGAACAAGAATCAGACTAAATATCAGTTGTAAAAGCCCATTTTTCAAATGACTTAATTAATCCCAAAATTTTATCTTTAACTTTGCCGTAGAAATTCTTACATATAAACAAAGAAAAATGTTGTCGGCTTTTTATATTATACGACGGGTAAAGATGGTTCAATAGTCTGACAAATCCAACGCTTTCGACAAAACTAAATGGTAAGATCTCTAAAGCAATCATTTCGCTTATTAAATTATCAATTTCCAAAGACTTGGCATTGTTGTTATCCCACTTTTTGGTTTTTTCGACGCAATCAGTCAAAGACATTTGTTTCAGGTCGGTTTTCGTACATTGTCGCGAAGTGGAGGCCACAACACTTGTTGTAGAAGCATTTCGCTTTTCATTTTCCCTATTCTTTAAAGCATTATACTCGTTTTTATGCAAAGCTTCCAGGTGATTTCTCATAGCACTTGTTGTTCTTCCTTTGCGCGAGTATTGGTTATTACATATTTTGCATTTCACATTTTCAGCATCACATATTGTAAAATAAGTCCAAACTTCGCTAACACACGACCGCTTCATTTTGAAATATCACTTATCACTGTACAATTACAACAATAGAGTCTTTACAAGTTAAAAACAAAACTTAAGTATGTTGATTCGACGCTGCTCCCACCTGTACTATACAGGATGGTGGATAGCAGGGTACGTAGTAATTTGTTACGGTGCTGGCTAACGGCACCTTGGGCTGCTGTAAGAGGGGTGACACAAAGACTTAACTGGGTTCGGTTTATTCATGCTTAACTTTTATTGTCCAAAGTTACAGTGACCTGTATATCTATGAGACCTAGCCACTTTGATATCTCCTCGGATGGTGGAATCTCGCTATCCCGCGCCCTACACACGTCTCGGCGAATGTTTTCGTCGGGGAGGGGGAGGTTTCGGCGGGTTGCTGAAATTACCTCGACGCTGGTGGCTGGTGTTGTCGTGCTGTCTCGGTGTCTCTCCCGGGAAGTCCTGGGCTCGATCCCTGGACGTGCAGTTCTCTCCTCGTCGCTCGTCGTTCCTCGTATCTGACTCTCTCGTGACTCCGGCGTAACTCCGTCGTAACTCCGTCGTAACTGTCTTGTCGCTGCTGCTCCNTGTTGTCGTGCTGTCTCGGTGTCTCTCCCGGGAAGTCCTGGGCTCGATCCCTGGACGTGCAGTTCTCTCCTCGTCGCTCGTCGTTCCTCGTATCTGACTATCACGTGACTCCGGCGTAACTCCTGACTCCGTCGTAACTGTCTTGTCGCTGCTGCTCTGTCGTAAACATCTCGTAACTCTCGCGTAACTGACCTCAACTGTCCTTCACTCTCGCATTACTCTCTTAACTGTCACATAACTGACTTAACTGTCCTCCGTGGCTCCTGTATACATACGTTTCTGTTCTATTTTCCATAGAACTCGAGACTTAACCTCTCGTGTTTGCGGTGGGATAGAGGTAGGCGGGGTGCACGTCATGACTCAGGCAACATGACAGTTGCAGTTGGTTCGAGCTCGGGGATTCCTCTGGTCATTAGGCCATCGGTTTACTGCGTGGGTAAGAATAGAGTCGCCACTACTGGTAGGTATGAGCGGTACGCATCAAGGTAACCTCAAACTAAATCTTTACGAAAACATTATTAGCAGCTAACTTCATTCAGTAAGCCAGCAATCACGATTTGTTTACTTCGTTCAGAGTCGGGGCATATGGGCTACTCTCGGTTTTAACATGGCCGCCCGGCCGGCCAGTTCTAAACGCGCGGTAAAATTCGAGTTCGTAGGCGCACGCTTTTGGCGCCATATTTGAAAAACCGACATTCGCATTCGCATTCGCATTCGCTTTCGCGAATGTCGGAGATGAATATTCGCATTTGCATTCGCATTCGCGAATGTGGAAAAATCGACATTCGTTGCATCACTACTGCATAGTGTAGACACCTCAGTGCTGACCCCTAAGTGCCTTAACTCAGTGCCGATCACTCAGGGACGACCCCTCACTGCTGACCCCTCAGTCCTGCCTTCATGCAGTACTGATGCGACATGTTTCTGTTTAACAACCGAGCAATTTTTTGTGGTTGTAGCAGTTTATATCACCATCCCACCAGTCTAAGGTGAAGCTATGTTTATATTCTCTGTATTCGTGTAGAGGGAAATTATTATGTACCTATCTGTGAAGTCGTTAGAGCCCACTTGTTCTCAGCTCTATATGATTTACTGAAGCCAGGGTCCAACCCGAACTCTTGGTAACCATTTATTTTTTCCTCTTGACATAACTTCTGTATACTATTATCAACAAGGCTTTCTATTGTATCTTCGTGATACACAGCTACATTCAAGGTATTGAAGGCTCTAGTACAATATTCGTAATGGTAAGACTCTGGTTTCGTATAGCTACAGTACAGCCACATATTATATTTTACACAACCATACTTTTTCACCTCTTTGACAAGTTGGTTTATCATATTAGGTTTCATACATGACAGGAACGAACAAGTATTTTTCGTTATAATTTACATATTCGGCACAACATAATCTTTTAGAAGGCTATTGAATGCAGATCGCTTCATGAGGAAGTCATTAACATTTGGCTTTGGCTCACAAGGCTCTGGCGTAGGTTGTGTTGTACAATCAGAAGATTAAGGATAATCTTGTTGTTCACCTGAGGTCTCTGAGTTCTTTCCTTTGCAAAGTTTCAAACGCTTATTTAAATTGTCAACAAGCGCATACATTCTTCGACATTTATCACATAGATATGTCATACGAATGGTGTTCCTCGTGCATGTTCTTTTTCATGTCTCCTTACGTCGTATGCATATGTAAACGTCTTGTCACAATAGTTGCACGGATGACTAGGTGGGAGCAAAGAGTTTCTCTCAACATTTGTAGATGAATCCTCGCTTTTATCCGGTACTCTCCACAGATATCGCTTGGCAGGCAGTGCAAAGAGACCCTTACATGTTGCAATATGTCTTTTCAAGCTGCTACAACATCCAAACTGCGATTTACACTTTTCACATGTGAACATAGTACGCTCTGCATTCTGAAGCCAACCAGCTTCGTGCTGTCTGCAGTTGTTTTTGTTAGAAAATGTATTTTTGCAGTAGCAACACAAATAACTTTCCTGAATATTTTCCATCGTCGAATAAGAGTATGCTCTCCATAGTCGCTGTTCACTATTCGCAGTATGAATAGCAACTGAGCCAGCCAGCCTATTCTGTCTTGTTTTAAACCACCACATTGTGCAATTACAACACGACGAATTTCTCCCATATGAGAATGTAAAGGAATAGTAGTTATAAGCATCAAGCGCTGTATGTTACATTAGGCCAAAAAAAATCACTGCCGCGAAGCACGAGAGCGATAAGGTCGACACTGCTACGCGCTGATGCAAGCAGATATAAAAGGAAAATATTTGTAATCGCTTACCAACCATTGTGTATTGCACAAACGCCGAGCGCTGTGCATCGTGTCAGATGGTGCTAGACAAGACCGGGCAGCCCTGGATAGTACAGCAGAATAGCAAAATATTCCCTTTACGAACCGTTTGGAATGAAACCGTCAAATTCAGATTACAGCCAACACTCAAAACCTGCAACACTAGCAATAGAATGCGTCCGACCCGCCCGACATCGTGCGATGAACTAACATCTCGAGTATCTTTAAGGCGATGTAGGTGGTCAGCTGACAGCATTGGCACCCTGCTGGTCTCGGCGAGTCAAAGGGATGGCACATACACTGACCGAGAATCTCGACAGGCTCCAGGGTGGCAGGCCAGCCGAGTCACACTTGCATGTGTCTTTACCAGAAAAATTCAGTTATAGAGGTAAAGGTAATAAGTTATTTCGGTTTAAATATTATATACATGTACTTTTTTAAGGGATGGAGAAGGAAAAAAGTTTTTTATTTTGTAAATAAAAAACCACGAGAACGCTTTGAGAAAATCCATTTGCCCCGCTCTCAATAGCAGAAACAATGATGTCATGTGACCTTGACCATGGATAACACCATGCTTTTTTGACCTTGACCTTTGACTTCCATTTTGGACGAGAACTATGCTAGGAATGAAGAGAAAACATGTTATATTCTGTAAATAAAAGCATGGTAACACTCTGAGAAAATCCATTTGCCCCAGTAGCAATAGCAGGAACAGAGACATCATGCAACTGTGATCTTGACCTTTGATGGCATCGTGCGACCTTGACCTTTAGCCACCATCTCGAACAACAACTACCACTTAAAACAAAAAATAATCGCAATTATTTAGACAATTTTAAAATCGCAGAAAAACTCATAAGACCTTGGCGACTGAAGACGGAGAGTCTCCCTGTCTTCAGCTACATTGTACACTAAGCCAGGGTCCTGAAACTTGTAGTTGTTGCATGATGAGTTCGATACTTAAATACGTAGATATAACACAGACGTTTTAATTGCATATCATGTGGTATTTTTACCTTGGGAAATAATTGGGCTCGCTACGGGGTTGAACCTATGTTACCTTATTCTCAAGGTCGGTGCACTATCTCAAGCACTGTCTGGTACAATTACAATAATTTAAAGTGATGAGTTGCTTTCTTTGCCTGCGATGTATATCACGCATGGAAGGGCAAGATAGTCATTGTTGTCTGTCCTTATGTTGCATTCCCGTCTATAGCTTCGAGATGACCACGTGATCTCCAGCTCTTCTGTTTGTATGAATCAGGTACACCAGTTTGTTCCATTATGTTTCGGGACGACTAAATAGTAGAGCACATACATAGTGGATATATATGTATAAATATGTTGTGATGCTTTCTTACTTGTCATTACAAAGTTCATAAATTTAATTCCATTTCTATAGAAATAAAAATTCGTAGCAAACGATTCATGGGGAATTCGTTTCATAATGTGCTTACAGTTCTAGCACTATAAATTATATTCATTCAAAATAAGTATATTCTATTTAAAACTAAATAATTTGTTACTTTGTACTGTGTCTCTGAATTCCTCTTGTAAAGGGAAATGTTTGTGTGACTCGGCTGGCCTGCTACCCTGGAGGCTCACGCGTCTCTCTCGGCTAGTGTATGTGCCACCACTTCCACTTGGCGAGACCTGCATGGTGACCACGTCGTCAATCGACCACCTGGGCTGCCTTGTAGATTTTCGAGTTGTTTGTTGATCGTGCAATGTCGGCAGGGTAGGGGCGCGGTCCACTGCTAGTGTTCTGAGTGTTGGCTTTGCTCTGAATGTGATGGTTTCTTTTCAATCGGTTCGTAATGATATCGTTTGCTATTCTGCTGTACTAACCAGGGCGACCTGGTCTTTAGTAGCATCGTCTAAAGCAGCGTGCAGCACCCGAAGCTTGTGTATTATGCGATTGCGCTGGTTGGTACGTGCGTATAACAATTTTCCTTTACATTTTATTTTTATATATGTTTGCACTGGTGTGTAGCAGTGTTGATCTTATCACTCCTGTGCTTCTCGGCTTCGCAACAGTATGGTTTTGGGCTAGCATGACGTATTGCTTTCGGTGCTTGCACAAAATGCGTTGGTTTTTAAAAGCATATAAATATTTGCTTTAACTGTTATTTTGTTCACATTTGATTGCATCAGCGCGTAGCAGTGTCGTCTCTCTTGTGCAACTGGTGGTATAAATGTACGTTGTTTCATGGCAAGCAGAGGAACACAGTGTTTACAAGTAGTGAAATGTGTACCGCACTTGTCGCATTGTAGACTTTTTTGAGGTTGGTTCGTATGAACATGCGTTATTTTCCATGTCTTCGAGCATTCTAGCTATTACGAAAATTCGCGATACTATAGCAACACAGTTATCACTATTATAGATGTGGCGACATCGGGTATTTTTTATATATTGTGACTCGTTATGCCATTTTTGTGATTGTGATGTACTTGCGTATATGCTAGTCCTTTATTATTTATTACATGACTGATTTTTCATGTACAGGATGGTTTCATATATTTTACATTCGGTTCCCCTGACCCTCATGTTAGGCTGATGGGGTTTATTTTATTAACACATACATGTTTTAATGTANGTGTATATGCTAGTGCTTTATTATTTATTACATGACTGATTTTTCATGTACAGGATGGTTTCATATCTTTTACATTCGGTTCCCCTGACCCTCATGTTAGGCTGATGGGGTTTATTTTATTAACACATACATGTTTTAATGTAACCTGCGACGACATGCATCTTGTTATCGGTGCAATTATATAAAAACTTTATGTTTTCCAATGTAAGGCTGGTTTTTAAGCATTACCCATGCTAACGAGGCCTCGGGCTGCCGGCCCTTGTGTTGGGCTGATGGTGTTTTTTTGGTTACTATATATGTATTTTACTGTTCTTTGCGATTATGTAAATCTTTTTCGCAATGTATTTTACTATACCTTGATTTTTCGTGTATTGTTAGTTG
Source organism: Clitarchus hookeri (assembly GCA_002778355.1). Taxonomy (NCBI): domain Eukaryota; kingdom Metazoa; phylum Arthropoda; class Insecta; order Phasmatodea; family Phasmatidae; genus Clitarchus; species Clitarchus hookeri. Next base: position 305,453 of record NQII01002249.1, on the reverse strand, counting down.
ATGCATGTTAGCCATGCTTATGTTTAATTATGAATATATTTTCGCATTTTATATATACAGCCTGGATGTTGGTGGACGAAGGGAGGCTAGCCATTGCCGAGAGAATCCAAGTTAGCAGACACTCGTGGTAGCAGACGACGAGGGTGGCGGTGGGTGATAGTCGAGTGCGTGCAGTCCGATGGGTGTGTGTGCTATTTCAGACCGTACACTTCTACATGCATCAGTAACTTTGCGATTCATTTGTATGTATAGGTACCTTAATGTACATGTATTTTCTTTACATGTATGGACGGTTGTTATGTGTTCTCGAACTCAAATATTCGGAAATAGTTGCCAACTATGCTCGTAAGAAAACCGAAGGCCTACTAGCCCTTATCACACATTGCTGGTAGTCAATAGTGATGCCTGTTATATGAATTTGACGACCGAACGTTTAGCAGATAATAAATGGCAGACATTTATATTTTCATACGAGGGCTTAAGGCAAAATTGACCAAGTATCCCTGTTCGATGTCGGGAGCGATGCCTGTGATACGAATTTGGTGGCTGTGGCTTCGGTGGTGGTCAAATATGCTTATATTAGGGCTTAAGGCATGCTTGACCCAGTCACCATGTTTGATGCTGGGAGTGATGCCTGTGATATGAATTTGGTGACAAAAACTTAAACATTTTGAAACGTATAGCTAATAGCTTATAGGACATGTAAAGTCTTAATTGAACCTGCCACCCTGCTCTTCGACAGATGCACTGCCTATGATATACTTTTGGTGGCTATAGCTTCAGCAGATGGGAAATGGTTGGCAATTATGCTTATAAGCAGGGATGTGGCCTATTTGACCCTGTGTCCCTGTTCGATGTCTGGAGCGATGCACATGATTCTAATTTGATGACTATGGCTTCAGCAGATGGGAAATGGTTGCCAACTATGTTTATGAGAGGGCTTAGGGCATACTTGAAACTACCACTGTATTAGTTATCGGGGCAATATCATGAATTTGGCAACTATAGATTTNAGGGCTTAGGGCATACTTGAAACTACCACTGTATTAGTTATCGGGGCAATATCATGAATTTGGCAACTATAGATTTGTTGGATTGGAATTGGCAGCCGATTATGGCTATAAGAGGGCTTCAGGTGTACTTGACCCGACAACCCTGTTCATCGTCGGGGGTGAAGCCGATGCAATGACATGAATTTGATGCTAAATCTTAAATGTTTCGGAAATGACTTTCTCTATGCTTATAAAAGGGCTTCTGGTGTACTTAAGCTTTGCGGCCATGTTCATCGTCAGGGGTGATGCCTATGTTATGAATTTGGCAGCTGTATCTTGNAGGTGTACTTAAGCTTTGCGGCCATGTTCATCGTCAGGGGTGATGCCTATGTTATGAATTTGGCAGCTGTATCTTGACCTTACGGCCCTGTTCGCCATCAGGAATGATGTTTATGTTATGAATGTGGTGACTATGTTAAACAGTTCGGAAATGATGGCCAATACTGCTTATAAGGGTGCATAAGGCATCCCTAACCCCGCCATCCTGTTCGTCAGCATGGCTGCGAGAGTATCGTTTTGTGTAAAGTCTACCTGTGCTGTACAACGTTTCTCACTGTGGAGAGTATTGGAATTTCCTCGTTAACACTAAGGTAATGTCCGGCCCCAGCTCTCGTTTCAGATACTCGCCGATATCCTCAATCTCGTACGGCCTGGTAGCAATGCATATCTCTCGTATCTTACTGTCTCCCTTCACATATCGGAACATGCAATTACGTTCATCGATGTTTGTTACTGAAATATATGTTTGAAAATCTATCACAGCTGCAGACCACACACCCATCAGGTTTAGTGGTGGAAAATGCACAGACCATAATTCCGAGGTATTACCTGTCACTATCAGAGTAAGCGACATGACTGATACCTTAGCGATATTGTGTTGACGTTAAGTAACAAGGAAGNATTACCTGTCACTATCAGAGTAAGCGACATGACTGATACCTTAGCGATATTGTGTTGACGTTAAGTAACAAGGAAGTGCAAGCATAAGTGACTACAGTTCCAGTCCCGCGGACGCTGTTCTGTCTCGTGGTTGTAATAAATTCTAGCTTCTTAAAATTATTTTTTCATTTGAGGCAGGGGCCTTAAGTTACCATAGCTATCGTAATATTGTTCTGTGTTCCCATTATTTTTATATGTGGTCCAGTGAGTTCCAGGCCCGTAACTTGTATCTATATTTGCTATCCCACATTCTACCTGTCTGAAGAACTGTGGCAGCCTGTCATGCATAAACACCCCTCATAAATTATGTATTTTTAATTTTCGTGAAAATTTACGCAAATTTATGTTTGATAATGGACAGGCAGGTAGTTCATTTTAGACTTCCTCCGCCGATGTGCGCATTNACGGACGCAAGTATAGCCCTTACCCTTTTTTTACACTGGCAATACTTTCCATTTTTTATTATAATGTAATTGTTCAGATAATTGTTTATTCGCGTCCTTAGCACTATTCATGGCTCGAGCAATTCCGCTCGCTCCTCCAATTAGACTTCCTAACACACCTAGAGCTGGTAATATGAACGGAAGAATCCCTCCGCGCTTAGCCTTCCTGCGAGTACGTTACTTTCTTCCAATATTCCCATTCCTCTTTAACTTTGGACTTCATTATTTTGGAAACGCCCCAAGCGGCCATTCGTTCCCCGAGCTTAGAGTTGGATGAACCGACTATTGCTTTGGCCGTATTCGCAAGAACTGTGTCTGCCGTGTGTCGGTCTTTCAAGTTATTACTAGTGGTGTATGCGATGTCGTGCTGCTTGCATGCAGTGTCTAGAGCATTAATAGGCACGTCGCCTCTCTCTAGCCTTCGAGCCAGATGTGTGCCAGGCCCGCAAAATTTGTATCCGGGTATGTGAGCTTCAAAAGGGAGATTATTTATTAATGTGTTTACCAGACCAGCTCCCATCTTGTGTGTCCTATCTCCTCGATATGTAACGTGAAACTGACTGTTAAATTATATAGTGTAAGTGTTTAATAAGGTTTGTGAATAGATTCAAACATTGGCCAGCCGGTGTGTGTGACTTCTTAAAGCAATGCACTGTCCCCTCGTCTGGCTGTTGAACGACAGTCTCGCTTCCAAGTTGTGGTTTTTTCCTCTCGCCCAGAGTGGCAGCCATTTCTGTTTTGTCTCCCCCACATCTCCTTCCACTGATACAGCACGCACAGACCACTTAGCGGTGCCTACGACCTCACTCATACTTCACTGCCGCCCCTCAAACTCCTTCTTCCGATATGGTATGCACAGCCCAATTAGTGGCGTTTACATCCCTGCTTATCCTTCCCACACCCCATGGCTCCTTCTTTCGATATGGCATGTGCAGACCATTGTGTGTGGACAGCTGTCTGCTCTAGCACGCGCTAGCCACAAATAATTTTTTCATACAGGTCGCCTAGTGCTTGCTCACTTCTGTAATTTTTTTATAGTATTAAATTTTACTAAATACTGATTTGAAAACCTAACTATTGTGATGTGGATGAAATCCTACCCACTGGACAAATGCCTGGTCACCTTTAGTCCGTAAAACTTTCTCGACCAAGTAAGTGTCCGGATATTTTGTTAACATTATTTCCTGCTCATAAGAAGAACCTTTCACCTGCCCCCCATTCAAGTCTTCAAGCTCATAGGTTCGTTGTTTGTTATGCCAGATCTTTGCAACCCGAAATATTTCTACTGACCAGTTTGGCTTATAACACTTAGAGAATATATTTTTAATACGTGAAATGCCCTCATAATTGCCGATGTTTGCTTTCTGTTTCCTAGAATCTAGAACCTTTGTAAGTTTAAACACCGTCTCCAGCAAAGAATTGTCTTTTACATCCGCTGGGTGCATACAAATTGTCCTATGTATTCTGTTATTGTAATTGTTAACCAAACGAGGTAACATAACCAGCCAAGCGTAACTTCCATGCGCCGAGAATTCATGCCACATACGATTTTTCAGAGTTCTGTTAAACCATTCGACTATAGAAGCTTTTTTCTCACTAAATGTACTGTAATGGTTAACGTTAATCTGTTTTATTAGTGAACGGAATGATTTACTGTAGAATTCCTTGCCTAAGTCTGTCTGTATATTTCTCGGTGATCCCTTGTCGTTTAAAACTGTTTGCATAGCCCTAGCAACATCACTTCCCGTCTTACGCCTGACGGGGACACCCCACGCAAATTTACTGTAACAATCGATTACTGTTGATAGGTATCTATAGCTTTTATTCACAGAAGCATATGGAATCATTTCCACCAGATCAGCTTGATATAGGTCGCGAAGTCCAAACAGTTCATGCTGGTCGGTGCAGCTCAGCTGCAATCGCTGCACAAGACATTTTTTCAGTACATATAGCCACCTTCACGTAATTCTTCCACGATATTCACGATCTCGTTGGAGTGTGAATTATTTCCGTCATGTTGGGATGCAATGAGTAGATGTAGGCATGCGACTAACTCGTTTACATCGTCCCAGTAAACATACTCGAGCTGGCTGCTGTAATTAAGTTTTGAACTCAGTCCCAAGCCGCTAGATATTCCAACATCTGGAAACAGCTCTAACACAATGTCAAATTTCGGGTGTAATTCGTCCTTATATGTGTTGCTAGTCGCGTCATTATCGGTTAAATGCGCGCTCATGATGGAAACCATTATTTTATATTGATTAAGAGCTTCTCGCGTGTATTCGTCAGGTTTGCATTTAAATAGTAGTTCATAGAGTCCCAGAGACACACATATTACTTCATTATCGATCTGTATATGATCATAAGGCAGAACTAATCTTTGCTTATTACCCAGATACCATTTTTTATTCCTCCTGTAAACACCATATACCCCGTCATTAAAATGTGTTGTATAAGAAGTGAGATAATTATAGACAGTGGTCGAGTGAGAACTGTCTTTTTTTTTACGTTTTAATTCGACCAAAGAAACATTGGCGTCTGGAATTGGCTTTAATTCAGTGTCCAGGTCAGTCTTCACATCAGGGGGAATATACTGTTTATTTAGTGCATCCAGTAGGGATGTGATTGGCTGAAAAGCTTGCTCCAGTACGGTATCACGCTCCATACACGCCCACTTGGTCTGCAGGTACTTGCCACGCACACTAGTAATAGCACTATGTAAATCCTCCATGACTGCAGACATTATACTAATGGTCCTAAGTGAAATGTATGTACTTTATATATATTAGACAACGACTCTATGCACAATCAGATTGACTATTTTATCCTTCAATGTATTGAGTTGTTTGAGAATGGCAGTACATATGTGCCCGCAATGCATCCATTTTTCATCGTCCGTGCGGAAATCATTTAAATATCTCACGATCCTGTGTCGTATAAGTTCCTCAATATCTGCCAGTCCCGCACTTAAACTTTGGTTACGACTATCCAGTTATTCGAGCATATTTGTAGTAAGTTTATTAGTCAAGGCTTCAAAAATGGTGCTGATTTTGGTTCCCAAGCTACCTACACTCTCCAACTGCACACACAGTGTATTTAGCACACTTACACTTTTGCCAGACATATTAAGTTACTCGTCTAGTTTAGTAGAGAGGCTTTCAAACCCCTTACCAACTGTATGTTCGACTGCCGTGAGCTTGGCATCCACACCACCCCGCTTGCCAGCAGTCTCGTTCGCTATACACAAATTATCTCTCAAAGTGTCCGCGAGGGTCGTAACAGATCTATAATCCACGCATTCACCTAAATCTACCAGCTGTGCTTGCATGGCAGGTAGCTTGCTTCCCTTTGGTAAGTATATTAGTATCGAAGAGGCGGCCTTCCACAGTAGCGAGTTTCCCACCCAATGCAGATAGTTTCTTAGCATCTTCGGTCAATGGGCATAATTCACTTGTCATGGTTGTATGTACTCTGCTAGCTATACACTCTCCCATACCACTCAGCGATTTCTCTAAAGCTGTGCGCAAATGCGTCTCGATACTAGTTTGAAATGTCGTCACTGGTCGCAACGCTTCCGAAGTAACACTGCATACAAAGGATACATTCGCAGCATCACCGTCATGTTTTGCGCTGCCTAAATTTTATGCTCATTTTCCTCCTAAAGTTCCCATCGATTGTAGAATTAATACAGCTTTCCAGCGCCCACTTCAGACCACTATGACCAAACTTGGATACTGAGTAGCTCATACTTCACTGATGATCAATAATGAACTGATCAAAACCTCTACGGTACAGTCCGTTATCAAGTGGAAAATCTTTTGTTATCATTAGGATCCCTTGAGGTTGGCTCCAGCAACGCGAACACATTTCTTTAAATCTGTCAATTGTCATATTGGTATTCACATGGTCAGAGTAAACATGATGTAAATTCAGGTCGTCCATATGAAATAGGACTAAGAAATTAGCATTGTCATGTAAAAGCTGTTTAGGCATTCGTGAATATGTTTGACATAGGTTAATAAAATCCACTGCTACATGGTGTCCCATGCTAAAATATTTTTGCATTGTCGCCTGTTTCTCACGTGCAACGTCGTAGAAAATAAATATAGAGTTCGGTAGAGCTTCGCTTGGCTGTACGGCTGCATCATTATCGCTAAAAGGAAAATAACCAAGTCCAGCAACTGCTTGTAGTATTTGTGATAGTTGCAAGTACTTTGGTTGGTGTAGTGATTTCTAGTATAGGTAAATGTTCTCGAATCTAAGACTGTTGGGTTCCTCTAGAAGGCTGACGAGCATGTATATCTTACTGCAATTGCTTGGCCCTGCTATAATAGCTCGTACGGTCCCCTGTAATAACTTTCCATGGCGCAATTTCAATACATTGGTTTCATCTCCGTCAACGTCACTGATCTGGACAGGAAGCGTGGTTCGCTGTGGCATGATCTCCATTGCACTGATATGCAAATCAGTTAATCAGCATTATTTATGTAAGTATTTTTTATGTATGTTTGAGATCCTGAGTGAGCTAATAAATAATTATATAAACCTGAGAAATATATTGTGGAAGATAATGAAATGTATACCAATTGTATTGCAAAAAGTGATTTAATAAATTCATCTGAATAACAATAATTGGTTTGTTCATTTTGTACACCTGAGAATTTTTTTTGTGCTATTAAAGTATCAATTTTATTATTTTATCTTGGTGGTGGAAGGAACTTATAAAGGAAACCAGTTATAATTATGCACAAGTGTCCAGTTCATGCTTCCTTCCTTACACATTATGTACACCTGAGATGTTATTGGTACTGCAAAGAGTGATTACTAAATTCATATGAATAATTACATACACCTGACACATATCATTAGTGCTATTAAAGAATCAGTACCTCTTTTAATGTTGAAGAAACTGTATGCCTAGCCATACTTGTAAAGGAAACAAGTTATACGCCACTGGATATATTACAAAAGTGAAGAGTGATTAATAATTGGTTGGTTCAATATCTATTACATGAATCTGAGAAATTATTTAGCTCTTGCATGTATTACATCACAGTATTGATACTGCAAAATGTTATTAATAAATTCATATGAATAATAATTACATTATCATAATAAATACTATTATTTTGTGATATTAAAGAATCATGGTTCGTCTTGGGGACACTGCTCATAGCCTCGGGCGATTTAATGGCTTAGGCGGTTCGTCGCAGGGAGCCATAGATTGTGGCTATGTGGTAAAAACAAACATGGCAGCCATGGAATGTTCAAGAAAATAAATTTTTTTTAAAGTTTTGAATTATTAAATAATTTTTTTTAACTTCTAAAATGTTAAATATAATTTTTAAAGTTTTGGACTGTTGATTTTTTTACTTTTGAAAAAAAAATTAAAAACAAATTTGAAAGAAATTTTTAAATAATTTTTTAAATAATTTTTTGAACATTCTGAAAAATTTGGAATAATTTTGGCACTTGCTACCAAGATGGCCACCATAGCAGTGGAATGTCTTTTGCTTACCAAGCTTCGACGGCTCAGTGGCTCCGTGTCATGAACCTGTGTTTAAATCAGCTATTTTTAACTACTATTGACGTAATTAATTTAGCAAGAGAAAGACATGTTACGATTTTATGTGTAACCCCCCCCCCCCNCTTTATGGGTCCATTAAAGTTTCACTATAGTGAGGAAGTCAGATCTTTTTGAAGGCATAGCTCAGGGCTCTTGAGTATTTTTTATATAGTGGAACTGTTTGGCAGGGCCTACCTTAAAGTACAACGTGAGGACATAGCAGTAAACGGCTTCAAAGAGACTGGTATTTATCCTGTCAATAAAAAGGTTTTTTGCAGTGAAGATTTTATTGATTCTACACTCACTGTTCCTAGGCCTCAGACTATGAGACCAACAAATGACCCTCTTCCATGTTCGTCTACAAGCTCTGATTCACCTCAACCCTGTTCTTCCAAGAGTCCTGTTGTGGTTGTCCCTGATACGGCTAAGTCAACAAATTTTGTCCTACCCATAGAAATATCACCACCCAAAAAAGCAGAAGTTAAATAGAGGCAGGAAAGCTGGATCTTCTTCTATAATAACCTACTCCCCATATAAAAAAAAGTTATAGAGGATGAACTGAAAGAAAAGGACAAAAAGAAGGAACCAAAAGCTTCAAAACAACAAAAGAAACCGAACATTCAAAGACCCCCTGTTAAGAAACTAAACTAAGACCGACCTTTTAGACCAAAACCTACTAGAGATGATTCCAGTGTTAGCAGCGATGAATCGTTCCATTCTGATGTATAATCTGTAATGGACTTCATGCCATCAACTACAGAACCGGAAAACAAAGACGCTGAATGTATCTTCTGTAACGGAAAATTCTTCGAAGATCAACTAGGGCAAACTTCGATTCACTGCTTCAGCTTTTCTCTGTGGGCCCACCTTGACTGTACCGGAGCAGATAAAGAAGATTATATCTATGACTTTTGTTAAAAATAGACTCGAAGCAGAAATTACTTGCACATAATCTTAAAAGTCTGGTTTTTATAGTTAAAAAATAACTATGTTCTATGAAGTATAATTAGTTTTTCAATGCTTTAAACCACCTATTTCATATTACCAGACTATTTCATATTAACGTCCATTTGTAACTTTTTTAAAATAATTTTTTCATAACAACAAAATAAATAGTATTTTTTTTACAAGTGACAGTTCATTAAAATTAGTTATAGTATGTACTCATGATGATTTTGAGGATTTGTATTCAAACACCAGTAGTTATTTTTAGAAATGTAAATGTTATTCCATAATACCCTCCTCTCCTCTAATCAATTTTTCTCGCAAATGAGTGTATTTATTAATTTTTGGCATATTACATCACGTTTCGTTTCTGTATAAAAAAAATTAGTTTAAAATTATTAGAATAAACTAACATATATTTAAAAAAAATTAAAGTTATAGAAATTTAAAACTTATATAATTTTTCGTAAAACACTCAAAATAAAGAAAAACTAAATACGTTTTGCTATAGCTAAAAACAATCGTACATGTTAATAGAACGTCAAGAAGAATATTTATTGTAAATTTGTTTTGTGGCTGTGAATAAAATTTTATGTAAATATTGCTAGAAGTTAAACTCTTACCGCAGGTGAATTAACCGCCAGATTTCAAACAAATTGCAACACACCACCCCTTTGAGTTCTATATACACATTAGCTGAAACCAAACTTTATTTTAAAATACCTCTTTGAAATGTGCACGATTCAAGGTTTAAAGTTAGAATCCTCACATTTAAGGTAAAAATAAAATTAACGTTATTTTTCAAATGTCGTGGTACTATAGTCAAATTATTATTGATAACATTTCCTGAAACCACATAATATTTTTAAAAATAAGACATTATATTCGGCTCTTGAATAGCCTTAATACAGGCCGTGGCCGATTCCTTGCGGTTCAATCGTTCGCCTCTCACCAAGGCGAACCGGGCTCGATTCCTGGCCGGCTCACTCCTGGATTTTTTCATGTGCGAATCGTGCAAGTCTATGCCGCTAGTCGGCGTGTTTTCTCGGGGATCTCCCGTTCCCTCTGCCGTTGCATTCCGACGTTTCTGTGTATCCACCTCGCTTCACCCTCATCGGCTTTCAATACCTCGTTGTTAATAGCGCGGTTCATACACAAAAAAATGTTATTTAGCAAAATTCTTATTCTGTTGTTATGGAATGGTTTAGGACCTCACAGTGAATTTCCGCACCACTCCGCAGGTCTATATATAAGTCGAGGCCGCGCTGCGAAGAGGTTAGTGAGAAGGCTGATAGAGGAGGAGGCCGTGCCGCTGTGTTCCCTGGCTCAGTCAAATGATAACGCGAGTGGCTGACAGCCTCCCTCGTTCCCCCCTGTGGGCAAGCATATTGCGCGCCTACAGTGTTGTCAGACTGGCAGAGCGTTAGATGGAACAGAAGTCAGCGGCCAGTCGAGCAGGCTCTGCGCTCCGCCCACCAGTCACTGCTGGGGGCAGTTTCGTGCGTACTGACTGCGCTTACGTAAGCGCATGACACGCCACGGCGATATAGGCTGTTCACGGTAAAGTGAGCACTTTAGAGGCCCTAGTTACTCTTTTCTTTCAACCATTTTTTATACTTTAGCCACTTTTTAAAATAAATCAATATTGCCATCTAAGTATTAAACACAGTGTGTATGTTCAAACGCACTCGAAAATTGACGTCTAAAGCTAAAATAAAATATTTTTATTGACTATTATTCCAAATGAGAGGGCTTTCAAAAGTGCTCGCTTTATCGTGAATGGCATATATCTCTCACGCTTCCACACCTAGTCGCTATTATTGTACTATAGCAATGGCCAAACAACATACCCAATTTAGGAGGGTGTAAGCCTCTTGGCGCTCGTTTACAGACAAATTTAAAAAATTGGGAAAGCAAGGGTTTAGATGCTCCTAAGATATTTTTGCTACCTTTAAAAATGTAATTTTGTTACGATTGGTGCCTAAATTATATAATAAAATGTATAAATATAGTAGCTATAATTTAGACGCGCAGGCGCTATGTATCAGAAACATAATGTAACATTTTTTCGGCTATAGTTATGACGTAAATTTAATATAAAATGACAATTTTAGTCACGTATTAAATGAAAAACATCAATGCGATGTCAGGAATGGGATATTTTACTCATCATTATAAGGCATTTCAGTGAACAAAGATGTTTGGGCGCCCATTTAACCTCATTATTGTGCCATTTATCAAAGGTTAGGAGGGGGCAAACATGCCGGACCCCCCCCCCTTTTTTTCACTCGAGTTGTTACGTCACTTTAGCTCTAAGTACAGTTGGGAGGATTTACAATGGCCCGTCACGTACGTCCGCCATCCGTCGGTCAGTCACTCGTCCGTCCGTCCCCCAGCCGAGCGATTTACAACCAGTCTTCGTACGTCCGTCGTCAGTTTATTGCTGCATACTAATACAAACAAAACTATTTACAAAGAGAAAGAAATTCCATAAAAAGTTAATATTTTTGGCGATCTTGTGTTTGTAAGTACATGCCCAGAATGTGCGAACAGTACATTACGAAAATTAATTAATGTTAAAAAAAAATATAAATAGAATATATGGCTTGATTTTATTACATTTACTATTGCAAAGAAGGAACTCATGTTTGAAAACGTAATTATTAATAAATCTTCAGGAAAAATGTAACGTCATTTCATTTTACAGCTACATAAATAAGCACATGAAAACAATACGGCCAAAACATAACACTGCGCACACTACACAGCCTTCTAAATAACTCGAGATGAACGGGTAACAAAACGTGCAAGTTTACGAGGCTGTAATTTCGTCCGTCCGTCCGTCAAAAATTAAAGGTTTCCCAGGTTTTGACGGGCGGATGGAATTAATGGTCACCTCTAATTGGCTGTTGGGCACGTGTTTGACGGACGGATGACAGACGGACGCGACAGTTCGCTGTAAATCATGCCTTAGATATGAAATTGTTTCTACCTATGTAAGAACTTAGATATGCAGTGTACACGAATAAACTTATTTTAGCTGAAGCATGAACATTTATGTTTGTAGATTCCTGTAAATATTATTAATTTTGGTGCTGTGATAAATAGAAACATGTGTTACGTGATCTTCAATTTGTTGCTGGTGGTGCGGCAGTAGCTTCACACAACACAGATTATAGTTGATTATAATACAAGAGGCTAAGATAACGATTGTTGAATGCGAGCGAGGCGTTCATTTAGACTTTTGAAAATATTTTTGTAAAACGAAAGGCAGTAATAAAAGACGTACTTGTCCCCAACGACAATAATAAATTGAAGANCAGTAATAAAAGACGTACTTGTCCCCAACGACAATAATAAATTGAAGACGCCGAGTTAAATTTGTCTGCCGACTTCGTCGTAAATGCAGATTAAAAAATATGTAATCATTCTAGCAGTCCATTAAATGTGCATCAATTTAAAAACAAAAATATCACTTACCTCAAGTAAGTTCCCTAGATTACTTGTGTACTTTAATGTGTCGTCATTTTGTCATCCAGTGATGTGTATAACGTTGTCAACGCTCATTTTAATTATGTGTTGTCTTCGCATATTGTTCCTAAGGCTTCTTTGGTAACTATTTTACACTAACTTCTATGTTTCGTCAATCTTTTTTTCTTTCGCTATGTTCGTTAGTTATCCGACATATTTCGGTGTGGAATTTTCTATGATTTTCTCAAACATCTTTTGACTACAGCTAACTTTGGCTCGTTTTCAGTGTGTGTTTTCATGTCTTCTTGTGAATTTTCGGTTATGACATATCTCTGCAATAGCGCATGTCCACAATAATAATTTTTCAATATGTTATGTGCCATCAGTGCAGGACTCTTTCAAAGAGCACATAATTTTTTTTTTTTTCAAAACACACCTTATACTTGGCGAACAAGCATTGCTGCACGAAACGCCTAGTTTTATTTATGCGTGAATAAAACACGCATGGTCCTGTTCTGAGCTAACGGGGGCACTTCTATGAATATTAGATTGCTTGTTGAAAAATAAATTATTGGTTTTATAGGATAAAATTGAAACGCACATTATGTCATTTTCCATTTATTGTCAAAAGGTGGTTAATTCCGCAGGGCATAGAGAATTTCTGGAGCACGAATCTCTTTAATTTGTATGAGTCAGTGTGATTTCAGTTTAAGTATCCCCTTTCACTGCGAATAGCAAATGTAGTGATATTCTTTAAATAGAGCTGCTTATTATAACTAATAAAGTTAATTCGGCTGCAAGCGGTCAACTAGCTAAACAAGTTAAACAAGACCTACGCTAACGCTAAAATGTGAAAATATCGTGCCTCTGGCACATAGAAAAATGCGAAAATGGAACATAGTACAGTAGTAAGAAAAACAAATATCTGGACTTCTTAGAGATAATTTCGAGAACATAATGAAATAACACGAACCCTACCGAAAACATGGATGGTGTTACATGTCTGTCAACACTGTTGTATATACACAACATTATACATACCAATTCCAAAAAAAGTCTGTCATCTAACAAAACTTTGGAAGCTAAAAATGTATTGTTGCAGTAAAAAAAAAANATACCAATTCCAAAAAAAGTCTGTCATCTAACAAAACTTTGGAAGCTAAAAATGTATTGTTGCAGTAAAAAAAAAATTATATCGGGAAGAATTTAGACGATCAGTTCTAATAAATGCATATCGAACTACTGAATTTTGCTGTTGTAAACAAATAGTGTTAGTTTTTTTTGTAAAACACTGATANGAATAAATGCATATCGAACTACTGAATTTTGCTGTTGTAAACAAATAGTGTTAGTTTTTTTTGTAAAACACTGATAATGTAAGAACAATAATACAACTCTGAGCCGTTCAAATTGACGCTATAGAAAGAAAAAGTAAGTACTACTGTTGCACAAATGATTTTGTAAAGAAACACATAACAAACTCTAAATTATTTATTGGAAACAGTTTTATATTATACTGCAATATGCATAGAAAATCATTACAAAATTTTAATTTTTTACCAAATTATGCCAAGATTACATTTTTTACAAAATTATCTAATTTTGCAGAATAAACATGCATATAGCAGTGCCACCGAAAACATTTCGTATTTNATACCAATTCCAAAAAAAGTCTGTCATCTAACAAAACTTTGGAAGCTAAAAATGTATTGTTGCAGTAAAAAAAAAAATTATATCGGGAAGAATTTAGACGATCAGTTCGAATAAATGCATATCGAACTACTGAATTTTGCTGTTGTAAACAAATAGTGTTAGTTTTTTTTGTAAAACACTGATAATGTAAGAACAATAATAAAACTCTGAGCCGTTCAAATTGACGCTATAGAAAGAAAAAGTAAGTACTACTGTTGCACAAATGATTTTGTAAAGAAACACATAACAAACTCTAAATTATTTATTGGAAACAGTTTTATATTATACTGCAATATGCATAGAAAATCATTACAAAATTTTAATTTTTTACCAAATTATGCCAAGATTACATTTTTTACAAAATTATCTAATTTTGCAGAATAAACATGCATATAGCAGTGCCACCGAAAACATTTCGTATTTGTGCGTATTGGATTACAGTTATAAACCAGTTTATTTCCCAATTCTTTGAAAGTGACATTATTTTGTGTTAGATAAATTCCCAGTGGTGGATTTACGAAAGGTGGCTAGCAACTACACTAGTTCGTTCTTTTTTTTTATACTGCACAAAACTTGCTTGCGTCTAAGGTCGTGCATGGCTTATTTTTGGTGCATTATTTTCCAGGCTCAGTTATAGTAATTTGCTCTTTCAAAGCGAATACTGTGCTGTCACTCTTCAGTTTCTTGTCTTCTTTTAAACGAACTGCTTGGGTTACACAATCCGTAATTTTTCTACGTTTGCAACCAGGCGCGAACTCAGAGGTGGGCGGTAGGCGCGAACGCCCGAAAGATCAATTATCCATAAATCATTATCCTATAATTTACAAGGTGTGATCAAAATGTATAGGAACTGTGGCAAACAGAAAAAAAGTATGGCACATATTATGTATTTGATTCCCTTCATAGTAGTTCCTTTATAAAGCCAGTCATTTTATACACCATTGCTTCTGTTACTGGAAGCAATTGCTCTTTTTTCTTGGGATAAAGAAAAGCTGCCTCGTCGCAGTCTGTTGGATTTACTCGACGTAGAGAAACCATCTTAAATTCAAATGGGGCTTGATTTTTTGAAGGAACAGTCACAGGGAGTGATATGTTGGTAATACGGTGGCGGCTGCCAAACCTGGGTAATTTTTTGCACTGCTTTGTATGTGTACCTCCTTTTTTGAGAATTTTGCAAGCACATAACCTGAGTTAAAAACTGTGTTCTCTTGCAGTGAATTCCAAGTAGTAGTGGTTGGTCCTTTACTTTTTCCTAGAAATAAAGGTGGGAAATAATCACATTTTCCCGTTGTTTCTGGCATGGGTGGCTGACTATTGGTTATATTTCTGGAAATAAAGAGTTTTTAAATCAACTATTTTTGTAAGAAATTTTAAAGGAAAAGTGACTTTTATGGCCTCCTTTTGTGTGCCATATCGTTACTCACATTTACTAAAATTGAATGAACTTTTTTGTGGTACATCACTTCTTTCGAGGCAGATGCATGAAGCATCCGTCTCGCATTTGGTTTGACGGTCGAAGTTTATGAAGAATGAATTCGAAAAGGTAGTGGTGAGGTGTTATTTTACCAAATAGGTGCCCCGAGCCGTGCAACTAGAACACTGGCCTCCCACCTAAGCGATCTGGGTTTCCATAAGTAGGAAATGTGATGGGCGTTGCTGGTGGTCAGCGGTTTTCTCGTGAAATTCCTGTTCTCTCCGCCCTTTCGTTCAACATCTGCCTCATCCGAGGGCCTCGTTCATGGAAAATGGGTACATGCGAATACCAACTCTAAAGCTCTATCACTCGGTGGGTGTCACCATCGCTTCTACTTGCTGGCATATGTAAAATCTTTTTTTTAAACTTATCCCTTATACATGTTAGGATATAATGGGTTTAAGAACTGACACGAAAGCGATTTCGATAATTTTCAATCCTGTGTATAAACAAAAGCATTTGTCGAGTACGCACTACTACCAACCAAAATGTTATTTCATGCTTCAACGTATTTTTTTTGTGACAGCGAGGAATACATATGTTATATTCTGCAAGTATTAAGTGTTACGCATTTGCAGGCCCAGTCCACTATTGTTTTTGTAAATCATATAAATGAAATACAGTAAATAAAAAAAATTAATGAAAACTCTAAAGCTTTGAATGTAATGACATGATTAACATTAATTATCGTGTCATTAATCGTTACCCGGATGTCTTTATATTAAGCGCTGCATTGACTATTTTTGTGTGACTGCATGAAATGATATCTCCAAGAAATGTAGTAAAAGTAATCATTTAAAACGTCACCCATTATTTTTTCGACAAAGTTAATAAAATAGTTACATTATTATGCAATTTATTTTATTTAACAGAATTTTCTAAAATTTGTTAGTGATATATTTTATTTTTAATTTCGTGTATTTTTAAGCGAAATTAGTAATAACTATTAGAAATTATTTTTTCTGTAGAGGAGTAGTGTCAAACGTATCTACATGATTTAAAATACGAGAAATTTTTCCTAATCTGGGTTAAAACTTGAGACAGTAATTCGTAGTCTCATTCATGTAGGCTACAATCTCAATAAGAACATTTTTGCTAGTAAGCAACTCTTTCGGTGTGGCTCGCACACATCTGTATTTTTCGTCAATAATTCTTAATGTTATTTAAATATGCTGCTAATGTGGATGCCCTAACTGTTGCAGGAAAAATCACTGTCAGTCCAAATTTGTCTTGGAATTACACGTCCTCTACTCTCGAAGATAGGCGACAAATGGAGAAGTTAAAGTTTTTTTTTTAATCAGTGTAACATTTGTACGCTTTACCACTACGTAAAAAATCAGACTCACGAACGCCGCGAAGAAACTGTCCAAATGTCAAGCTTATTTATCGAGTTAAAATGTCTCGTCGACATCGACGTCATTCCAGACTGGGCCTACTTCTACGGCAATTAAAAAAAAAAAGAGCAGTCATTGTCTTGCGAGGAATTCTAACCCAGAACATTTCGTACCGCACGACAGCGCACTACCGACTACATCATGGAGGTATACAAATGTCGTGCTTGAATTCAAGCTCATGCAGGATCATGCATTCCCCTCCCTGCATTTTTCCGTTTTGTTAGTTAAAAATGTATAATTATCGGTGTACCTAATTGTGAAGAATTGGTGACCATTTAAAAGGTAGTAATTCCTTTTGTTGAACGAAACCAAATTTTTCAAAATATGTCAATACACTCTACCTCAGAAAACATAAATTTAAGGAATATCTACATATCATACTTAGCATATCTGTGAGACAAGGCGACGTGACAACTGGTAAACAACCAACGATTCGTATATACTCTACGTATGTGTACCACATTTCAAGCATGTTAAGAATTTATCAACATTTATTTATGTATAGGTTTCCCATTGGATTAGTAGTTCACATGGTGTGGTCCTCAGTTCATAACTGTGTTATCTGGAGCCGGCAAGATGAAGAGCATCTCAAACTACGTCATTCGGTCACTGCTTTATTTACAGTCGAAAACATAAAGAGCCAATTTACGTGCACGCCAGTGGCGTCGAACAGACAGAACAGTCAGAACTTAGTTATTTGTTCACATTTAGACGGACTATCAGCGTTGTTAAACCATGAATGTCAGCGGTTTTTAAACATGTATTCTGTTCGTCGTGAATATACTGTATATATGCACAGTCTATTTAGTTTTATTTCTGATGTTTTTCTTACCCCTGAGCGAAATTTATTTGCTCAAGTATTTGTGTCATGCAGTACATCTCGATCAAGAATTAGTTGCGTATTACAGTGCAATTCATAGACGCACACATCTTTCTAACACGTTTCTACAACGCGATGTGTTGGAGTGGAAACTGAGAAGTGAAGCGCGACCCGGCAACGGCTCCACGTCTTCGGCAGTCGCGTGCAGGGAACGGTGGACTTTCCCGCTGGAGAACAATGTTGTGACCTCTGTTAGGGGTCCATGAACTTTGGGTCGGCGCTCAGAACAGATAAGTCTCGTGTTTCAATTTTTTCTATTAAAATACTGTTCGCACGCGGTGTTTTTAAAAGTTGCATACCCACGATTTGGAATTTTCCTACATGACTGTTTTGAATAAATCATTATTTCAAAACGAAAACAATAAAAAAAACACTTTTTTCTTAAGCACCTTTTTCCATATTTTCACGATTTCATTTTATTTAAAGGCCATTCGCTAAATACATGTCGAATTTAAATTCCCAGTCAAATAGACAGAACACTCAGGAGTAAAATAAGCTGTTGTTGAATCTTCTCGCATGTATGTATACTGCACATGGTGAACTTAAAGTGGTGCGCACCTTATTATTCTTAACATTGGCTTTGTTTATCGTGTTTTGCATTGAAACTATTGCACACATAGAGTTACTTTTTAATTCATAATAATTGCAATGCTTCCAAATTGTATATGAAGTAGGATATATGCATAAATATGATAAAATTACTGAGTAATTACAAGCCAAAATCAGACGAAAAATTCGGAATATGGTGAACCTTCATCTTAAGAGCTAACCAAGCCTTGCCACTACACTTCTCCGTTCTTGTGGTTGACCGAGCAACTTGCTCCATCCATGTACTGATGATGAGGTGGGCTTATTTTTGTATTCAGCCCGTGTTCTCAACATTGACTAGCAAACTGTCANTATTCAGCCCGTGTTCTCAACATTGACTAGCAAACTGTCATTGTCAAAATCACATGTTCTACCTAGCAGCAACGCATTGTTAGTTTACGTTTTGTTTTATAACAAACGCGTGCTTTCCTACCTCACTCTCTCTCTCCCTCTCTCTCTTTCTCTGCGCGCGCGTGTGTGTGTGTGTCTGGCTACGTATACCGTACTTGCAGTATTGACCACAATTTATGTGCCACACTCCGGGAGGTGATTCCTTATGAAAATTGAGGTGCGGTATACACCGAGGTGACAAAAGTCATAGGATAGCAATATGCAAGTATACAGATGACAGTAGTTTTGCGTACAAAATGTATAAATGGGCAGTGCATTGGTTGGGCTTTCATTTGTAGTCAAATGATTCATGTGAAAACGTTTCTGACGTGATTATGGCCGCACGACGGGAATTAACAGACTTTGAACGCGCAATGGTAGTTTGAGCTAGACGCATGGTACATTCCATTTCGGAAATTGTTAGGGAATTCGAAATTCTGAGATCCACAGTGTCAACAGTGTACCGAGAATACCTAATTTCAGGCATAACCTCCCACCATGGAAAACGCAGTGGCCGACCGCCTGCACTTAATGACCGAGACCAACGACGTGTGCGAAGAATGGTCAGTGTTAACAGACAAGCAACACTGCGTGAAATAACCGCAGGAATCAATATGGGACGTACAGCGGACATGTCCGTTAGGACAGTGCGGTGAACTTTGGCTGTACTGGACTATGCCAGCAGAAGACCGACTCGAGTGCCGTTACTAACAGTACGACATCGCCTGCAGCGCCTCTCCTGTGCTCGTGATCATATCGGTTGGACCCTAGACGACTGGAAAACCGTGACTTGGTCAGATAAATCCCGATTTCAGTTCGTAAGAGCTGATGGTAGTGTTCGAGTGTGGTGCAGACCGCACGAATCCATGGACCCAAGTTGTCAACAAGGAACTGTGCAAGCTGGTGGTGGCTCCATAATGGTGTGGGCTGTTTTTACATGGAATGGGCTGGGTCCTCTGGTTCTACTGAACCGATCATTGACTGAAAAGGATTATGTTCAGCTACTTGGAGACTACTTGCAGCCATTAATGGACTTCATGTACCCAAAGAACGATGGCATTTTTATGGATTACAATGCGTGATGTCACCNCACTTGCAGCCATTAATGGACTTCATGTACCCAAAGAACGATGGCATTTTTATGGATTACAATGCGTGATGTCACCCGGCCAGAACTGTTCGCGATTGGTTTGAAGAACATTCTGGACAATTCCAGCGAATGATTTGGCCACCAAGATCGCCCGACATGAATACCATCGAACATTTATGGGACATAATCGAGAAGTCAGTTCGTGCACAAACTCCTGCAGCGGCAACACTTTCGCAGTTATGGACGTCTATAGAGGCAGCATGGCTCAATATTTCTGCCGGGGACTTCCAACGACTTGTTGAGTCCATGCCTCGTCGAGTTGCTGCACTTCGCCGGGAAAAAGGAGGTCCAACACGATAATAGGAGATATCCCGTGACTTTCGTCTCCTCTGTGTACATTGACAAACACTATCGTATGGTGAATATGGTGCATTGTAAATCAAAGTTTGAAATGCATGAATGTAAAAAATATCAAGAATTTCTTGATATGTAGTTACAAAAATTGGAATCGTGTTTCAAGAAATGGAGATTGTAAATCTGTTACAATGTGGTTGGTCAAATCGTTCCATTTATTGCTTAATTAGGTGTTGTCACCATATTTTCGTAGGTAACTTTGGAGCACTAAGCAGGTTGAAGCACTAGGCAGTAATGAAAAGTATCAGACAAATTATTACTCAACATGGCAAAATGAAGACAAAAGGTCATTTTGTCCGAACTTGCTCTGAAAATAGTTTTCTAGAAAACGCCACTCAAAATTCAAACCTTTGAAAAATCGCCCCATTTTACGAAGTGTTTGGTTGTTTCCTGGATGATGTCATCTACCAGAAGCATTTCAGACTTTAGTTTACATAGAAGTATCTTATTACACGTTAAATTGGACAGTAAATTATATTGTATCTAAGAATTATATTTCATTTATAATTAATATTTATATATCAGAGAGGAAATAGGCGTGTTGGTAATGCCTAGTAATAAATAGTTCTCATGAAAAATATTACTTAACTGAGTGCGCAAGAATGCCAAGCGCATTGGTGTATTTGTCTAGACATGATGAAGCTTTGTCTATATGGGGCGGAGGACCAGCCTGCAAGTGGAACATTCGCAGGGCTTCAGAAAAGTTATGAGTAACAAGGAATTGATTTTACATCTTNAAGCTTTCATCTTGTTGGAAAGAGGCTTGGCAGCTCCGTGAATACTATCTACGCAGTTTTGAAAACCCCTTTCTCCCAAAACTGTTATGCAAAGCGTTCTACTTTTCCTTCAGCTGAAATGGCACATGATCATCTACCAGTGAGTCCCATATCGCCTTACACGTCTCGTAGACAATTCTTCCGATCTTGACATCTGACATACAGAAAGAAACCCATTAATAGTTCCATGCCTTGCAACGATAACGTACTGCAACTCCTCGACACCTGATACAAGCTTTCGTTGCTTTTTTGTTGTTGACATCGAATCTAGGTGGAGAAATCTGAAGGATTCATTCATGCGAGAATACAAGAAATGTCGTGCGAGTCAATCTGGCAGTGGGGCAGATACTTCAACAAAATGGCCTTACTTTAGCCAGATTATTTTGAAAACAGACAAAGTGCAACCCAAGAACATATAAAGCAGCATTCCTAGTGATAAGCAAAGTATTTCAAACGATGAAAATATTATTGCTGTCTCCGCTGATAGCAACAGTGCTGCATCGGCCAATGACCAGCTGCCTGAAAACGTTGTTCATCCATCGAGAGACAATAATCAGCTATAGTAGACCTACAACCAACAAATGTCGTCGGACAAACGAATTCACTTAAGAGTTCGCCGAATGCAATTACGACGAGAAATATCTTGCGAATGTAAATATAAGCTTGCCTTGCTCCAAACGGCCGCGCAAATTACTAATGAAAGTGATTATCAATTCTTGATAAGCCTTTTTGCCACATTTACGGCAGATGGCGCTGGAAAATAAGTTGTGTGTACGGGTGTAAATAATGAAAGTATTACTGAAAGAACGAACACTACGACGACAAAACCCTCAGCATGTTGCAGGTCCGCCGTAACATGGCGAGTTCAACTTGGATGTAGCCCCATTATCATAGACACTTCCGGGGTGCTAGCGATTCAGCAGTTGCTTACTACTATGATTTCAATCCTCGTGCATAACTCGTTTTAGTACAAACTGATAAACGGAAAATAAAAGTTTTCTTAATTTCAATGTATGGTCAAAAGGATAATGTTTTGATTGTTTTTTTGTTTTTTTTTTTTTGCATTTTCTTGGTTTTTTATTACACCCATACCCCTCCCTTTGCATACCATTTTCTCACATCTTCGTTCCAAACAATCCTCCCTTCTTCCAGCCATCCTTAATGCGAACCCCTCCACTCCCACCAATCAATTTAACCTGTTCTTCAGTATGTATTTATTCTGTTATCACTCACCCCACCACTCTGCTCAGAAAAATTATTCGTCGTCACTAAATCCCTTGTCACTGCCACTCTTTGCTTTCAGGCAGCGAGACTATAGGCAGGCAGGTACACACACCAGAGCAATAAAACAAACAGCAGGCGACTGGATACGAGGCGAGACTTCCCGCCAGCGGGAGAACGGTCAAGGTCAACGAGTTGTAAAGGTCAGCACGCGAACCCGGTGGGGCTGACGAAGATAGCGGTACCATCCAGATACATTCCCTGACCGCCCCGCCGCGACTCTGGCAGTCAGTGCTGGCGCAGAACCCGCGAGGGGAACACCAACCATGCGAACGCTACTCTTCCTGCAGTTGGCAGCCCTGCTGTCCGCCTGCCTCGCCGAGCTGCAGTTGGCCAGCGTGGTGAGTTCACGCCCACACTCGATATGCGACTCGTTTCAGATGCTCAAGAGTCCAAAATTATTTTCTACGGCTTTAGCATATTGCTTAAGGGGTCCGCCTGTCAGGAGCTTTTCTCCGAGTTTGAGTCCGAGAAGCGCGGGAGCGATAAGGACGACACTGCCACGCGCTTCAAGTGCGCCATCGCCGCTAAGCGCAAGGCTCTCAACTGGCGCGCAGTGTTATCATCGCACTGCGTGTAAAAATGGGACTTTCATCAGTGACCCTATTATTTTATTGATGAAAACTCTTTAGCTAAGTTCAATACAGGCACCTATCGTAGTTTGATTCGTTTCTGGATAGTAAGTTTCAAGATACGGCAGTCTGAAAAAGCCCTTTTAACTACATCGGAGGGATCCAAGATAATTCTGATTTATAACACTTTCATGAACTGCAAACGTCTTCAAACATATTAAATCACGAATATCAATTTTATTAAAATAAGCCATAGAAGGCGCAGGACTGTTATGAGCCCGTCAGAAAAAAAAACGCCTCAAATAATTCGCATCCAGGATTAGTTGCCATACCATAAACACCAAATCTATACAATAAAGACATAAGTATATAACTTTTTTTGACATTGCATAACTTTCTTAACACAAACATCGTCCTGTTTAGACACATCTGTATTGAGTTACGGACGCCATCCAAACCGTAACACCGGACGTGCTGACAAGAGTGTGTAACGAGTTTGATTATCGCGTAGATGTCGTTCGGGCTGCTCGTGGTGATCACATTAAACATTTATGAAGATATGGTAACAAACTTGATTGGTCAATCAAGGCTGTAGGTTGTTTGATATTAATATTCTAGACCTTCAAAGTTGGGGTTTTCTTTTATACAGACCCTATATTGAATAGGTATCTTACGTGAAACTGGTGAGGCGACGACCAATCAGAACACATCAGACGGTGTTGTTCGCGAGAAACGGTCACTTACAGTAATGTAATAAAAAATATATAAAACATTCGTGAATGTGCACACGTTAAATATTATATTTGTTCACAAAAATAAAATTCTCTGATAGAAGATGTCGGCTTTGAAGTATGATCTGCTTAAATATGGTTGTGATATACCAAGTTAGGAACAAAGCTAAACGTAACAGGCGTGCCGCCTGTTTCCATTGGCAAGAATTAAGACATTATTGTAAACGGCAAATACAGAAGACGTGTTTCCGTGTGACAGATAAGCGCTTGCTGTATAATTCATTATGCATAACTTTTTTAATTGTAAACTTAGCTTAACTTTTAGCAATTGGCACAGAATCAATGCATTCAACCAACATTTAGTGTAAGATTAGTTATATTTTGTAATGTAGTCTGAAGTAGAATATTGCGACTCTCTTTTTTATGTCTAGTTTTCACTAGTTGGTTAATGTTATCATTACTTCAGTGTCAACTTTTTCGCACTGATATAAGTTTGAGGTTTCAGTGTAGAATATAAAATGGCGTGCCGTGTAACACTCGTGCAACTGTAGACACACATAGCTCCCAGCTTTTCAGACAATAACAATTAATGCACATCATTTTTGTATACATAAATTCTGCAGAAACGGAAATTGTACTGTCGCATTAAAAAAGAACATGTTATATTTGAGCTTTATACGTGATTATTGCTGTTCTTTACCTGCAATATGCGTATGGTATTCTGCTTAATGTTATCCACACTCATAGAGCGTTTGCAATCGTCTAAGAACGTAAATGTTGTACATGTCTCGGGAAATGACATACGCACGTACACGGGGAAACGAATGTGTGTACGTCTCGCGTCCTTACAGTCCACAGGCTACTTGTTTGAAAAGTGATTTATATGTAGTCCATAATTGTTATTCCTGATATTTATTTTTCCAAAGAGTGATGTGGAGGCATTAACTTTCGAAAAAGACCACTGAGAAGAATTATTAACAATGTATACTNTATTTTTCCAAAGAGTGATGTGGAGGCATTAACTTTCGAAAAAGACCACTGAGAAGAATTATTAACAATGTATACTCTTAAACCTTTAATTATCTGGAAGATCCGGGATAAAGAAAACTATTATTCTTCATGATTTGTTATAAACCAAGCGTGGCAATGGATTTAAAGTTATTATGCAGGGCAGTGAGAACACTGCCAATTTTTTACAAGGCAAGGCATGGATGAGTCTAAATGTTATATCAAATTTCATGAATTAATTTTTATTCATGTTGTTATTAGTGTTACAATAATATTTGCCTCTAGTTTTTACAAGTTGTAATAATAGATTATAGATTACTGCGTTCACTTCGTCAAATACTTATTAATCCCTTTCATGAAAACATTTCTATGATTGATTATTAGCAATACTTTCATTGCCATGCACTTTTCAGCTACCGCTACTAAACAAGTGCATTCGTAGGTTCGGACACAGCCTTAATGACACTTGAATCGACAAATTTAACGTACTGATTATTTGTACGAACTGTCACCATTGTAGTAGATCACAACCCCAAACTGTAAACACTGAGTCACAATGCAGACCGTAGTGCGTCTAACATATATTCCTTGATTAGTGAACAATCATGTGCTCTCAATTTCCTTTCACATAAGATCGGAATGAAAACGCTACTATGAAGTATGGCAGTATTGATGATCAATATCAAATTTGTATTAGTAAGTGCTAACAGTACTCGTATTTCATCATGAACGCCTAACTATAGTAAAATGATAAATTAAAATTAAAACATTGACCATTATATATTTTTGATAATTAATTTTTGCAGAGTTAAAAAAAAACCAAATTGTTGTTGATATCNTAAAACATTGACCATTATATATTTTTGATAATTAATTTTTGCAGAGTTAAAAAAAAACCAAATTGTTGTTGATATCACTGCATACTTCAGCAAGTACAGAATTCTATGACAGAAACGAAACACATGCCATGGTCGCCACTAGTAAATCATGAGTTGGGTATTCACGACTTCATCGAAATCTTATAACGCGCGTGAGACAGGCTCGCTTTTAGCAGAGCGTAAATGAACATGTTGGTGAGCCAAGGCCAGGGTGTTCACCTACTTTTACCGGCTGCGGCACTGGCAACATTGCATTGGTGACGAGGTATTTTGACTGCTACCTCCCTGTCGAGAACACTAGCGCTCCTCTGTATCAGCCCAAGAACTATCTACACAACTGGTCAGACTTGTTATATCCCATGGCCACTCTAGTGTATATCTTTACCCAATGGGGTTTGCTTTATGGCATACGCAGCCAAGGCAGGGATTTACTTAAAATGTCAATTTAGAGGAAATAGAGAAACAGCCGCAAACACAAGTTATCGGTATCGCCGGCGATTTATAGAAAGAAAGTGTAAATTGCTTGTTATGTTTTAGTGATTTGTGTGTATATATGACGGCCTGGCTGTCGCTTGGGTGTGTGCGCCAAGTTATGCTCCTGTTCTGCTGTGCCAGGGAAAAATTTTCTGCTTTAGTATCGACCGTCTGTGGTTCATGTACAAGCCGTGTAAGAAGTACTGAAATATCATCCAGTCGTAAATGTTTAAGGTCGATACAGCGTTCTGGTTATGTTGTTTCTGAGAGATTAAGAGTTTTCTTAACAGCTAGGCTACAGAATACGAGAGTGTACAGAAATGAAATGGCGTAGTGGTTACTTTTATATAGACGTTTACATTCGCTGATTGGCTGCGCGAACATCCGGAAGTGGACCTTTTGTCTGATTGACTATTGTGTCCTTCGAAAAGTTCCCGGTTGGTCGGGTTGCGGCATGGGAAGTAAGATACCATCCGCTGATGGGCCAACGGCGCTGTGCCATGTTGCTAGCCAGTGATGCCGTTTTGCTGTCTTATGTCGCTGGAGTCCACGGTAACAGGGGGTATTTCGCTTCTGTATTCTCAAGCATAGGAGTTTGCACGAGGTGTGCCTGGACATATCCGGTATACCATAATGGTAGTAATATTGTTCCGGTTTAGATTGAAATTTTTTTTATGAAACATGGTTTAGGCGGCAAGATTATTTTTACATACAAAGTAATTATCTATGTACTTGTAATGTATAGTTACCCCTACTGAATTTTGGTTTTTCGCTTGTGGGATTCGTGCCGGATGATGCCACTTGTCGGCAGGTTTTCTCGGGGATCTCCCGTTTTCCCCGCCCTTATATTCTGGTGCTGCTCCATACTCAAACCTCTTCACCCTCATCGGCTCTAAAGAACTCGCCCAAATCTCTTCACTCACGCACTACTGAATTTTAATTTGGGTTTAATAGATTTAATCAGTACATAACATGTTAATTTTTTTACAATATTTTCCTTCGATTTTTAAAATAAAAATAAATTAAATTAAAGCAAAAGAATTTAAGAAACATTAAAATAAAACAAAAATGTTTTTCAGTCTTTTGCACAAAATGGCGAGAGCACTGCTTCGCGCTCTCTCATGCTCTCGCTCTGTGAAATTGAAACAACCACTCTCCCGTTTCTCTCCGTCATGCAGACAGCTGACGCCAAAAAGGCGCGAAACCATGTAAAGGAAAAATGACGTTCATAACTAATAGAAGTAATTTGTATATTTTCAAAATTTCACAAATAATTAATTAATTATAGCACTACCGGAAAACCTGTTACTGCATAAAATAGTATTATTTTTGTTTTACCGTCATGTTGCAGCAAAGTGACAAAAATGCGAGACTTCGTCAGAAACCATAAGTTATTTCGTTAAATACAACAGTTGAAATTATTCACTTACAGGTAAAATGGGATATTGCTTTGGCCCAGAAAGTTAATATAACCTTAATCACTGAAATTATGTTAGCAAACATGGTGCGTGGTGAGAGAGTGTGAGAGAGCGTCCGCGAGTACACAACTTCGTGCTCTCTCTGTTCTCTCGCTTTTTCGCCCTCTCTCCAACGAATTGAGACGACTAGAGACAATTCGCTCTGAAGTCATAATGACGTGGCCGAGAGAGTGAGAGTACAAGAGAGCGCTCTGTGGGTCAATTGAGACACGTTCTTAGTATACTAAAATAATTACATATTTGCAAGTTTAGTATTTGGTTCTTAGTATGTTATGGAATTTAGAATTTACTAAATACTGATTTAACAAATAAATATATCATCATACCCTCGCCACATTAGTTTAAATTAATAAATATAAATGTAATGCCAACTAACTCATTTTAAAATAAAGAAATATATTATGTCATTATAAGTGCTTCAAATCATCGAGGCAATTGTAACTTTGTTTATAGGTACTACAATACACTGTAAAATATCAGTACTGATTTAAATTAAGTAACACCCATATATTTTGGATACCACATTCAGAAAAAGTTTCTTTTTAAACATTACATTACCCAAGAATAAATTTTTTCCGACTTCAATTTATCTTTGTTGTTGCCGGTTACAATTACCTACTGAAGAAGTTCTACTGACAGTTTCCGAACTGTAACATACTAAATCGAAAATTACTAAATATGTAACGAAATGATTAACTCTAACACGTCCTAGGCCTGTGGCGTTCGAGGGAGTGAAGCGAGACGTGCACGCAGTATCGACGGAATGCAAGTTACGTCGGGAAAGGGAGCGAACTGAGAAAACTGCAACGAAACTCGAAATTCGGAAACTACCCCACGGAGAATCGAACCCGGTCACGACACCGCCACGACCTCTTCGAAAATAAACTCGTGCTGACTAGTTGGAGCGAAACATTTTTGACGATCTTCTTCACATGCGTAGAATGAGGCGTAGAATGAATGCTGCACAAGGCGTGTAACAACTTATATAAACTAGTCCCTGAATTAAAAAAAAAGTGACGTATACAAGGAGGGGTAATCAAGGGTGGGAAATGAGGGGAGAAAACAGGAGGGGAGCCGAGTCGGCCAAAGAGCAAGCCGCCTTACCGAGGAGCGCAGCGGCGCCACCGTCGCAATAAGAACCAACCATTACAGCGGACCACTTGAAACAACCATAGAAATTTGTAAAGCGAAAAGCAGTGCTATCGCTGTCATCTGCTGCTCCGTTTTATTTCTTAATCATACAGTATTGCTGTTTTCGGGACTTGGAGCGTGGACACGATTATTTCTTTAGTTGTCACTCGCGTTGTTATTGCAATTTGTAAACAAATATAAATTATTACACAAATTGGCGGAAATAAAAATTTAGCCTTACAAATATCGCGGTTATCTGTTCAATGTAGAAGTTTTAAGTTTCCTTGTCTTTGAAATGGTTCCTTTTGACGACTTTTGGGCTACTTACCAAGCAGGATTTGGTGGCCTAGTTTTAAATTCATATGCCAGGCGAGCTCTCGTGTTATCTCCGGGCCTGAAAGTCCCCTGCCGCCCACCGCAGGCGTATGCTTATCGCACCGGGTGTGTTGTTTGTGCTGTTCGCTACACTGTCGCTGCATGCTCGTATCAGCGAGCAACTATGTCAGCTCGTCTTGCTTCATATAAAGGTTGCCTAGAGTCGAGGTATACTGTCTGCGTCAGACACGGTGGCAGCGCTTGTCTAAGCGTTTACCTGGGAGAAGGGAAACAACATACGTGCACAGCTACAGTTTGTTACCATACGGCCTAGGACCTATAACGCAGCTGATACAAGTCAACAAGTCTACAACTTGTTGACTTGTAGACTTACTGCAACAAGTCATGTAACACAAGCCGAAAGACGAAACCTGTAAAAATCCATACAAATTATACAATTGTAGGTGGATTATACAAGACTAGTAAATAAGTGTAGGTTCATGCTTTTGCAAATTATGATTGTTTTTTCTTTGTAGTTCATTGATACTGTCCACTCTTTCCCGAGCCAATATAATCCAATTTGAAGTGTTTGCTATGCTGACAAATTCTAAAATTTATGATCGTTTTCAATAAATCTGCCTATTTCGCCCAAAACGTTTTCAAACTGTGTAGAACCTAACCTGAATTTCTATTAATATTGAAAGTCTTTGACTGCTACAAACCTGTTTCTTGGCAAGTATCTGTACGGCTCTCTTACACCTGCAACATGTCTTCCGTATTTACAAAAATCCACATATTTCTATGTTGTTAAGAGCTATCATAAAGACGAGAAATAAATACGAAACCAAATTTAAGCTCAATGATGCACTATATTTTCACTGCACATGAACTTGTAAACAATGCCTACCTAGGTTCTTAGACTTGCATAAACTAGATAACAATTGTGGATTTTTCTATAATACAACTTGTATGTAAGTTTGTGTTACAGAACTTGTCAACAAGGATGGAATTTCACTTTCAGCTACAAGTCCTGCAGTGGTAGCCACAAGTATGCTTGTGTGACAGACAATATAAACTTCTAGAATCGTACTTACAATTTGTAGGTCTTGTAGTAGTTGTATTAGAGGCCCCTGAAAACATCCTCCCATCACAAGTAGTTCAACTGCAGACGTCGTACACGGTGGATGCTTGTGAACGTTCAGGAAAATATATTTAAAAAAGTATCACATAGCAAAGGAAGGGGAGTAGCAAAACTTAAAATTGAGTTTCCTGACCGTGAGATTAGTGATGAGTACTTAGGCACACAGACCAACAAACCTACCCAAATGCTAGCCAAATATACTTCAATGTAGTTGCCGATGGATGTTATTACTAGCTGTGTGAATTTTACCTATTCAAACCTGCAGATTATGGGGTTATTATGTCGACTCACAAGCTCGCGGAATACGTCGAACAGACAGAAAAAAAATGTGGCGTAACCAACGAGAACTCATGCTGGTTCTCCTCACGAGCCATGCCAAAAAGTTATATTAACGCAGAAATGCCTGCTCGTGAAAAGAGCGAACGTAGCCAGTAAGTTCCAGGGGTTTACCGTTTCACATGTTCTATACTAATAGTTGAAAGGCTTTCCGTCGTATTTATAATAAAATACGTTAATAAAAAATTAGTTTTATTGAAAANTCTATACTAATAGTTGAAAGGCTTTCCGTCGTATTTATAATAAAATACGTTAATAAAAAATTAGTTTTATTGAAAATGTTTACTATAATGTTAGGTGCAAACTCACCAATATGCACCACTAAATCATAAACTATTCGGAAATATACAAAACATTTACTCTTCAAAAATCATTTACGTAATTATTTGTAATACTTTTACATTAACCATTAATAAAATGTAGCGTCCGGTTTCTTGTCCTGTCATAAATAACGAGCAAACTATTATAGACGTAAACTGAGCTTACAAACATGCGCCACAACTGTTACTCAAAATATCGGCTTACAGGTGGACAGCTTGGTTCAGTGTTATTGGTGTACATGTGAACCAGGCTTAAGTGTGAAATTATACAGCGGAAACATTNTGCCAAAAAGTTATATTAACGCAGAAATGCCTGTTCGTGAAAAGAGCGAACGTAGCCAGTAAGTTCCAGGGGTTTACCGTTTCACATGTTCTATACTAATAGTTGAAAGGCTTTCCGTCGTATTTATAATAAAATACGTTAATAAAAAATTAGTTTTATTGAAAATGTTTACTATAATGTTAGGTGCAAACTCACCAATATGCACCACTAAATCATAAACTATTCGGAAATATACAAAACATTTACTCTTCAAAAATCATTTACGTAATTATTTGTAATATTTTTACATTAACCATTAATAAAATGTAGCGTCCGGTTTCTTGTCCTGTCATAAATAACGAGCAAACTATTATAGACGTAAACTGAGCTTACAAACATGCGCCACAACTGTTACTCAAAATATCGGCTTACAGGTGGACAGCTTGGTTCAGTGTTATTGGTGTACATGTGAACCAGGCTTAAGTGTGAAATTATACAGCGGAAACATTAGAAACTATTTTTATTTAGGAATATAAATAACCGCGCCGTTACCAATGCCGCCCGCTGCAGCGCTTGGTCGTGTCCCGCCGCACTATTGTAGGACTAGGGATCTCAAGTGTCACAGTACCTTGGTGCATGGATCAGCTAAGCTCCGTGGCTTTCCTGACAGGCCCGCTCAGAGGTTTCTGGGTAAGAGAAAGCAGCCACTTTCCCGCAGATTTCGTTATAAAAGTGTAAAAACCAGTTGTTTATATTCTAAAAAACAGCCATAAATACCAGTTATATGAGTATTGTCAAATTAGGTAATCGGGAAAATCACGAAATCTATCTCGAAGATACGGAACAACGCCCCAAGCGCTTGTTGTATTTTGGCATGATGAGACCAGTCAGTGATCATAATCTTTTTTTAAAATCAGTTTTAGTTTATAGATGCTTCAATTGTTCACAATTGTGTTGGCATATTTTAATTTCCACTTCGTGGGATTACTTGCCATACTTTTCTTTTCCTTATGGCTATGCTAGTGTGTGAAAGTATATTATGTAATATTAAGTAATCTTCGCATTTCTCGTGTGTTAATTATTAGTGTGATGACAACTACAAAGACGAGGGAAACCGATTTTGAAAACATTAGTGTTGTGGAAACTTTACCGTATCTCGTTACAAATCAATTTAAAATGAATAATTTACAAAAAAAAAACGTTTGGTTACAGCTCAAAAAGTTTTTCCATGTAACGCAACACCATTGATATTTTTAAAAAATAATTTTTGAGTTTACCCATTTTTTTTTTTTTTTTTTTTTTTTTAGTACGATGAAATCAAGAGTAAAAGAAGCCAGGAGTGAAGCCACATTTGCAGGCAAACAATGGGCCACATTTCGAAGAAGTGCTTCATGGTGACCAAGTGACTTACAAAAAATTCTGCTGAAATTAAACATATTCATTTTACATTATAAGATTTTTTGTTTTAAGATATTAAATTGCGATTCATTGTAAACTGTTAATCGAATTAATATTATGGTAAAACTCATTGAAAGTATTTTTTCAGTTAGTTTCATATTTTCAATTTGTGTCACAAAAACATACAAATGACATTAAAACATAAAGAAATGACATTTAAACGCTTTCGAGAAAGACCAGTTTTTTTTATTTTTCATTAAATACCAACTGTTATTATTTGGTCTTTTGTTTTACTGACAAACGACAAAACATTGTTTAGTCATTGAGTAAAGTCAGTAAAGCCTAGAGTAGACTTCCCCAGGTTGAAGTTTCTGACCACTCCAGCAGGTAAGAATCTGTAGTTCGTGGTATGAACACCACATAGCGCTAATCCATTTTCGTGGCGGGTGCATGGGGAAGTCTACAGAGTTGCGACTGTGACATCTACCCTGTCTCTCACTCATACTCCATGTCTGTTGCCCCCAGACCAAACTCCACAACAGTAGAACGTGTTCTGAATGTCTGCTTTACCCACGAATCTGGGACAGACAAGATAGCGGACACCCGAGTAATTACCCCAAGCCGTATATGTCCTTTTACGGAAATATAACGGGTTCTGTAAAACGTATGCATGTACAAAATAAAACTTAATGTACGCGTAAGGAACGGGAAACGTTGCGAATAACTCACACGTTCATAACAAAACAATAAACACAACTTTATAAAACACACGATAACTGTGTAGTTAAGAACTTTATATACATTATCACACGGCAATTCTGTAGGCTGTGTGTGTAGGTTAGTGCGTTGGTGCGTGGGTCTGCGCCCCATGATGTTAGGCTTCATAGTTCAAGTCTCCATTGCGTAACAAAACTTATTATATGATACGTTATTGCTGTTTATAATTTATGTTACTGTTATAAACCGTTTATTTCTACAATCCCTTTGTCTAAAAGCAGGAATACGTAAGTAAGAGCGCAGCACAATTTATTAGCAATCATGGTTCGCTAATAAAATCGATTGATTTCTAAAATAGTTAATTCAAGCTGTGAAGCATGAGAAATTTTAACATGCACACATAAAAGCCTATAAGTTTAATATTGCGATAGTTTTGCTTTATTTTAGCCTTCTAACCATTAAAGCTTGTTTAATTACGGAAAGCACAAGATTGATTATTAACCCCATTAAAAATACATATGTAAATACAATGGGTAAGCTAAGAAGGGAAGGGTGATAATTTGACATATCCCTCTTCCCTCCCCCGGGAAGAAAATGAAATATTGAAAACCTAAATTTGAAAACAAAATGACAACTTTTATTTTATTTTCCTATAAGAAATGTGTGATCCCCCTTAAATATGAAGGATATTTACAGAATTTTGTTTTTCCATATTTGTATACTAGCCCATTGATTATAAATAAATATAACTAATAAGTTTTAATATTATAGCTTTCATATTTTTCCGAAAAATAAACATACGAAATATCCCCTCTCCCCTAACCAAGAAGTAAATTCCTGTCTACACCACTCTTTAAATAATTTGCTCATATTTTAATGAAATATATAAATGTCCGCCATACATACATGTGAATACAGTACCTTGTTTTCCATTCTTAAGCAGTGCTGTTACTCATATCATTTTCCATACATTAATAGTACTCGTACATAGAAACATAAATAAATGCAGTCTTCAGGGGAAAGAAACAATATTCTTACTTTTGGATGCACCACAAAGCGTCTACATATCCCATTTGAATGGAATTTTACGCCTTCACCCCTTGCGAGTTGTTTTGCCTGCCGTTTACAATTTTCTGTAAGAACATAAATTAACGTGAGGGTATCAACTGATGCGTTCTTTCTTCTCTTCTGCTAAATAAATTTTATGCCTTCTGTTGTGCTCATGGGTATAACAGATGGTAGCATAAATTGGGGTATCGTGCAGTGCTGGCTTAAATGACTCACGTTTCTCGCAGAATTTAAGCACTGGAAACTTCATAATACCCTTTTAAATATAGGAATAAATATTATTTTGAAAATATGTTACACTACATGCTGCAAGTATCTTACTAACATATTAAAGTTAACACCGTTAAGTGGTTAGGGGAATAATAGTAAATAGGAGACAATACCCACGATGAACGAATCGAAACTAAATTTACTGTATGAATTAACACTCCTCGTTATGAAGATGATATTACATGTTATTAAATATATTTCGTTCGTATAGTATAATCATACAAACAAAATGCGTGGTCGTTAAAGAAAAAAGTATTTTATTAATTCTACAAGATACGCGGCACAGAAAACCTAACTACTTTTAGGAGTATTACATTAAAATTTTGTAAATATGCCACAATGTTAACACGCAAGGATGCCATACTGTCACAAATAATTAAAATTTTTACATATTGTTCGTAAATTGTTATTATCATCCATTTGTAAGCTAGGAGACGATAAACATTCCAGAATACATGAAATAATTTTCACACAGTGAAGTTTTTCAAACAATTTATTTTCTTCTGGGTAACAACTGTTCACTATGAACTGAGAAATTATTTGTTTTGACTGCGTTTAAACACACCTGCACACTATAATTTAGTGTAAGCTGCGAAGTCTGAAGTAAATCTGGGTTTACAATATACAATTTAAGCGTTAAATGATACGTTAAGATGTGTGCAGAATAAACGCAAATGTGTTACCTCATGTAATGGTTTCCAATGACACTTAGCAGGTTCTATGCGTTGTTGGAATTTCATTAATATTTGACAAAATAGTTTTATCTTTTAGGTATCTTAAGTGAAACTTGTGAGGCGACGACTACTCAGAAGACAGTAGACGGTGTTGTTGGTGGGAAACAGTTATTTACAGTACTGTAAGTATAAACAATATTAAAACGTCGTGATTGTGCACATTTTGACGATTAAAGTTTATCTTATAGAAAATGTCGGCTTTGAAGTATCATCTGCTTAAATATAGCTGTGATATACAAAGTTAGGTTAGGAACAAAGGTAAACATAACAGGCTTGACGCCTGTTTCCATTGATTCTAAGACAGAAACTAAACACATGCCACGGTCGCCACTAGTAAATCATGAGTTGGGTATTCACAACTGCAACGAAAGCTGATAACTCGCGTGTGACAGGCTGCGTGTGACAGGCTCGCCTTTAGAAGAACATGAAAGAACGCATTGGTGAGCCGACGCCAGAGTAATGACCTACTTTTGCCGGCTGCGGATATGGCAACATCTTACAGGTGACGAGGTATTTTGACTCCTGCTTCGTCTGCTGCCTGCTAACTCCCAGTCGAGAACATTAGCGCTCCTCTGGATCATTTCAATAACTACCATAAAAAACTCAGCAGATTTTTTCCTATCCCACGGCCGCTCTAGTGCATATCTTTACACAAGGGCTTAGTTCTGATACCTCCCTAGTGCTATGTCGTATAAGTAGGTATCGTTTGCCATATTGAACTGGCATCATCTCCGCATGTGGCCGGGCTGCTCGCCAAGTCCCCTGGGTCGTAAAACACATGTTCGGTGCTTCGGTTCTCGCATGTGTTTCTTCCGCTGCCTCCGGCTATCGCGTCGCTCGCCCCATCTCTGCACGTGGCCGCGCTGCTGGCCGCGTCCCCTGGGTCGTAAAACACATGTTCGGCGCTTCGGTTCTCGCACGTGGCGGAACACTTGGCGGCCTCTTGGTGTGTGCCTGTGGTTCTCCTGCCTCCGGATATCGTGCTGCTATTATTCCAGCATTCGCCAAAAGCTCTCATTGTTTATTGCGGTAGCCAGCCTGGGACAGACGCAGCCGATGGTGTGAGCTCAGCATCCCTGGCAGCTGGGAGATGCAGCTGTGCCTTCATTTCTCCGCATGTGGTCTCTACGCCATGTGTTCATTCCGTCGAGCCATCCTGGCGTCATTCTCCCGGCATGCCCGCCAAAGCCTTAGTATTTATTGCGGTCGTCCGCCTGCGAGTTTCGCCAGAGTGTGTCTTCTGACGAATAAATATTTTTAGGGACGCGGTATGCGTCAGTTCATTATTTGAAGTATGTACTGTTTGACTGTTATTGCTGTTATCACTTACAGCATGTATTTTCCTGCAAAAAATAACAACTAGTTTCGTCTTAGCAGATACAATTCAAAAAATAACGAACGTTGCGAATCTGTAACTATTTTGGAAATACTGGGAAACTATTACATACGTTTTGTCATGTTAAAAATGTTCGATGCCGCTTCTTAAATATAAATTGTTACAAAGAAATTCCGATATATCCTAATGCGAAGAATAACTATTTCTTGAGACCTTGATCTAGAAGATTGTTTGTTGGAGTGATGCACAAAAAGAGATGAATAATCAAGGGCAACTCTGACTGCATGATGTATAAGTAGTGTATGTATGGGGCTTCTGGTGCAGGCATCTGGCTTTGGAGTTCGGAGTTGTCCGCCATAACATCACAGGCGCGGCCGGCGGCCATGTTGATTGGAGCCATCTCCTATCTTTGTTGGCATCACAGCCAGGGCTCGATGCCATATTGGATGTTCTCCGCTCTCCTTGCCATCAACATCTCGAGAAATTATTTTAATAAAAAACTTCTAATAAAATTATTTTAATAAACGACGTTAATAAAAAAATTATCTCAATAAAAATTACAATAAATTAAAAAATATCGGTCCGTTACCTTGCTTTTTTAATAATTACATCGGTTTAGAAAGTCGCTGCCGATCATAATTCAATGTATCATCTTTTTTAATTAATTTCATGTAAATTTAAAAAATGCAATCTATTAATGTTGCCTAGAAATTGTTTTAATAAAAACTAAATAATTTCGGCCTGCCACTTCTGTACCCAGTGCATCGGGGGACGTATTGGTATCCCTCTCCTCTCTCACAAAACCCATAAACAAAAAAAAGGTAATTTTTTTTTATAAAAGTTGTAAAAATAAAAAAAACACCACTCTGGATTAATATTTGTTTTCCTAGAAAAAACAAAGGAAGAGTGTGTCAAGTCTGCGATTGTGGAAAAGTAATCATTTGAGAAAGCTGGAAATTTCAGGTACGAAGACTCCCAGTAAACACGTGCATGCACTGACGAGAGCAGCTACCATGATGCAGCAAGGCCGGGTGTCATTTGTGAGTTTTTGTCACGAGCGATCACTGCCATCCACTGTCAGTCACGAGCAGTCTCTAAAATATGGAAACGAAACAGTGCTTGCGCAAAAACCGGGTCAGGTGGTTATCGTATCGGAAAGTGTAGTATTGCGTTTAGTACATGATGAATGTGCCTGTCAGGGTCGCAGTCAGATATTTTAGTTATTCTGCTGCGTATGCTTATCAGTGATTCAGAGTCTTACGTTGGGCTGCTTTAGCGACGTACAGCAGCTCCGGAGTCACGCGCTCCAACCTCTTTGTTTGGTGTGGGAAGGGCAGGGGACTCCACCACTCATTCGTGCCTCTCCCGATTGCCGCGGGAGGGTTGACACCCCCTCTCCCTTCCCTTTCACGCCATCAAAATGAAAAATAAAACAGCTGCTGGCCTTGCGCATAAATATGTTAATCAAATAGAAACCGCATTTTCCCCTTCCCCAAACTCGTCATTGGTCCCCCTTCCCATCCCACCTTCCCCCACAGATCCATCGAACAATAAAATTGTTAATGTGTATCAGTCTGTACAGGAAATAAACTGAATTCTCCGACCCCCTCGATGTTCTGAACTATTTCCCTATGTATCAATCTGCTACCAGTTCATATTATTCACCTACGTATAATTTCGCTGCCAGACAGTATAATGCAGTTGATTGGCTCCCCCTCCCACCTAGATCTCATCAGCTAATAAAACCACCTCATCCTTGAGACGAAATATTTCTTTATATATCAATCCACCGTCAGTTCGTTTTATTTTCCTGTGTATCATACAGCTGCCAATATAAGAACTATTTTCACGCACTTCATAGTTTCCAGCCAATATAATCTTTTCAACCATCTATGCGACGAATTATTTTCATGGTCAGATAATATAAATTGGCCAAATCTGCCGGATCTTCCACCATTTTGGTATCTGTGATCATGAGTCACATCGGACATCTTCAGGCCACCTTCACTTCTATATTAATTAGCTTATTTATCAGTACCATTTTGTGAACTTGTAAAAATATCAAATGCTGTATTATTTTGTTTGATATTTCCATGTCAAAGTCAATTGCTTGAAATGTACCATAAATACCTGCGGCTATATTGGTAAAATAAGTAAGTGGCTATATTGAAAGAAGTGCTGCATCATCATAATATTCCTTTTTAAACACCAAAACGTATCTCAGGTAGATGGGCTTCTTACCCAATGTGCGGCGAATAAAAATACAAATTCTATACTAGGTTAGTGAGGTCGGAAATAGGGTTATCAACGTACATGGTGTCTTGAAAGTAATTTTGGTCTGAAAGGTAGTTGACAGTCAGATTTACTCGCAGTATCCTCGCATTATTTGAATCAAACATTTGAAAGTGGGCCATTCTGGCACGTTACATGGAAGGCTGGATCCCCGAGCGAGTCAACCGCTGCTACAAAGCCCTAGAAAACAAGTCTGATTTTACAGGCCTCGAGTTCCCCACTACACTGCATCAAATTAAAGTATTCGAGAAGAACAACCCTACCATATCAGTCAATGTATACTCGTTCAGCAAAAATGAGGAAGTTCGTTCCCCTACGTGTTGTACAAGAAGAAAAGAAAATCATATTTACCTGTGGGTGCTATCAACCGAGGAAAATGTTCACTATGCTTACATAAATAATTTTTCAAGAGTGGTGTGATCCCAGGTATAAGTTCACAAAGAAAAAATCCATACATGCCAGCGGTGTTTCACCTATTACCATGACCTACCAAGAATTACTGGGTTAACTGGCCAACAGTGCCTGGAAAAACACATGAAATACTGCAGAAACCATGCACCAGTGCACGTCGTGATGATTTAGCTGGGTGAAAATTGTAGGACACACGTTTTGAAATTTAAAAATTATCATTTTGGATATAAATTACCGATCGTTTTGTATGCTGACTTCGACGCCTTGCTCAAACTAGTTGACACCTGCCAGCCGGACCCCAGCTGCTGGCACACATATGCATACCAGAAGCAGGAGGCTTACAGTTTCTGTGTGTATGTAAAGTTAGAAAATGATGAAATTCCTGCAGCCTTAACCTCCACGCTGCCTGCTGAGCCAATAGTGTACAGGGGACACGTTGCAAAAATTCAATTTATGGACGACACCATCGTGGATATCGGAAAAAAATTAAAGGGTATATATGCTACTACGAAGAAGATGTAGCTGTTCATGCCAACCGAACAAGCTAATTATAGTCAGGCCACATCACGATGTTATTGCATCACATCATTTACTCCTGAAAATTTGCAATTTGCTTTTCTGCCACTCGAAGAAACTGGGTGTATTTTTACTTAACCTGAGCTATGGCGAAAATTTTATTATCAAGAGTTTGGAGTATGACAACAAAGAAATCTACATTATTCCACAAACAAAAGAAAAAAAAAATATCATTTTCGTAGAATTTAGGAGACAGATTTTCTGTGCAGTTTGTTGATACTTTTCGTTTTATGGTCCACAGTTTGGAATCCTTGGTCGAGTACTTACCACCTTCAACATTTAACAGCACTAAGAAGTTCTTCAACCCCAACCAACTGGCACTTGTCACACGAAAAGGCGTATTTCCTTATGATTATGTAGACAGCTGGAAGAGGTTGAAAGAGCAGCAACTGCCCTCTAAAGATGATTTTTACAACAAACTAACAAATTCCGATATAACTGAGGATTATTATGCTCACACCCAGACAGTATGGCAAGCATTCAGATGCCCTTCATTAGGGGAAAAAAGCAAAATATATCTCAAGGCAGATGTCCTTCTCCTGGCCGATTTTTCGAGAGCTTTAGGGAACTCTACATTTCTACATACAAGCTCGACTGTGCTCACTACATCAGCACGCCGGGGTTCACTTTTAATGCCATGCTTTGGATGATGGAGGTAAAACTCGAATCAATGAGCGACTATGATATGTACATGTACGTCGAGAATGGGATACACGGTGGTTCGGCACAGTGCATAAAACATCACTGCAACAACAATAATATCTACGAGCCTGAAACCTACGTTACAAGCAAGTGGGCGACATACCTGTAGTACCTGGATGCCAACAATTTGTACGGATGGGCCATGAGTTTGCCGCTCCCAGTACGCAGTTTTAAGTAGGCCGAGAACACAAACATTTATGTCATGTCCCTTCCAGACGAAGCCCATACTGGCTATATTCTCGAAGTCGACATAGAATATCCCACAGGCCTGCATAAAGACCACAAAGACATGCCTTTCCTACTGGACAACCAGTGTCCACCGAGTTGAAAGCATCCAAAATTAATCACTACTCTAGAAGACAAAAAACTATATTGTCCACTACCTCAACCTGAAACAAGCTGTATCGCATGGATTAAGGATAAAGAAAATTCATTGTGTACTAGAAATCGAACTAAGTGCCTGGCTGAAATCCTACATCGAGCTCAACACAACATAACATCTAGTTGTTCAGAGCGATTTCGAAAAATAATTCATAAAATTAGCAAATAACAGTAATTTTGGAAAACTTATGGAAATAAGAGAAGATTACTAAAACTCGAACTGGTGAGCAACAAGAAGGGAATAAAAAACAGGTAGTTAAGCCCACGTTTCTCAACCGCACAATTTACTATGAGAATCTGGATCTCCTCCGTTTTAAATATGAAGAAATCCTATTTGATAAACCAATTTATGCAGGGTTCTCTGTTCTTGAGCTGTCGAAAATGCTATGTACAAGTTTCATTATGATGTCATGATGGCTCGGTATGGAGAAGACCTGGAGCAGTTATACATGGATACCGACTCGTTCCTGTGCGAGATACACGCCCCCAACTTGTACAATGATTTAGCCAGCGATCAAGATTTTAAAAACGCATTTGACACCAGCCCCTACCCCATCACGCACCCCTGCTACTCGGAAAAAAACAAGAAAGTTGTCGGCAAGTTCAAAGATGAATGTGGCGGGGACATCATGACAGAATTCGTAGGACTACAGGCAAAACTTAATTCGTACAAATGCAGTGCACAAGTTGCGAAATCTGCAAAAGGCATACACAAATGTGTAGTAAAAAATAAAATAAAATTCGAAGACTTCATTTCTGTTCTGGAGCAGCACTGTTTGATGAGGATAAATGTTCGTATGGTAAGGTCACAGAAGCACGAACTATATTCCCAATGCATAAATACATTGTCCCTAATATGGACAGATGACAAGAGGTAGATAATAGAAGATGGAATACATACAGAGCCTTATGGATATGAATACGGTGATATGTAAATATATCCCATCATCAGCTGCATCAATACACTGTAGTCCATGCAAAAGTATGCATATCTTGTCAGGGGTGCCATAAACGAATCATAATGGTTGCTGTAGCCCATGCAAAATGATACATATATTGTCAGGTGTGTCATTAGCTTATCATCTCTACTTTGTATTCGAAATATTTTGATCACTCTACACAAATCATTTTGTTCCATTTGTGTACTTTTTTTTAGCAGGCTACAAGTCTACTGCATTGTCTTCATGATTTTTCAGCATTGTACACAAGGTTCGTCTGACTTGTTTTGTTTTTTCGTGGGCCACTTGTAGTTTTTATGACACATAGTGTAATCATGAGTTTTAAACACAGATATGTTACTCTGTTCGCTATTATTTGGCAAGTGACTTGTATTCGATAATTTTTTTGTTCATCACACCGGAGTCATGAAAGAAATGCATAACATGTTCTTCTCTGCTGATGGAATGGATGCTGGAAAGGGGACTGACAATGTTCTTAATACATCCCTTTCCCTTGGTAGGGGCGAATGAGGTCAGAATGCAAAATAGGAGGCAGTTCCTCACTTCGGAGGTGTAAAAGCCGAAGCTATTTCACTCCCCCCCTCAACCCCAGCAAAAAATATGACATTTCATGAGTAGGCAATGTGATAGAGACTATTATACATAAAGCCCTTTTTCTTTCATTGTGATATGCTCGTCATTTTACTTCCACAATTTTGTGTGAATAGGATATGGTACCTATGTTAGGCCTCCGGCTCGTGGATTACGAAAAATTCA
This sequence comes from Clitarchus hookeri, assembly GCA_002778355.1. Classification (NCBI taxonomy): domain Eukaryota; kingdom Metazoa; phylum Arthropoda; class Insecta; order Phasmatodea; family Phasmatidae; genus Clitarchus; species Clitarchus hookeri. The sequence continues at coordinate 262,812 of NQII01002249.1, read as the reverse complement.
CAGGAGGTTCAGCATATCGTTACTGGAATTGTGAAAGTAAAATGGGGGTTTTATCATACGCACATACAAATTATGTACATGACAATGTTCTTACAATTCCTTTTCACTTTCAATGTCTCTCCTCTCTTTCTTTTGTCTATGCTGTTTTCTTTTTCTTTTGTGTTAGTTTTTCTGCTTTTTTTTAGTTTTTTTAGGTGGGTTGCTTTTCGTCCCTGCGTCGGAACCCCATCTACGTAGTACGGTCACGCAGCACTGGTGATAAAAAATATATTTCGTAAAGAAGAAAATACTATTAGACAAATGACTATATAATGTCTACAAAAAAGTGCTACCAAATATACTGCATAGTCCCTAGTCCCAATGTCCGAGGAACCAAGCACATAGTGAAGCCATGTGGATGGTAAATGGGGAGGGAGATGCTGGAACGAATGACGTCGACCATCCCCCCCTCCCCGAAAGAAATGGATGTGGCATCGGCTCCCTGCAGACTGCGGTGGACTATTTCCACATATGGAGAAGAGAGATATATACACACTAAAGAACATGAATAGCAAATAAATATATTGTGTGATGTAAAATAAATATAATGTTGAATAATTTTTTAAAAATTATCTTTTGTTAAATGTTTTATTTATATTATATATATATATCCCGTTTCTTCATAACAAAATATTTCAGATGCCAGGCTGGTGGTACAAAAAAATTATAAAATTAATTATTTTCCAAATAACTTAGAAAAAAAAATAATGGAAATAATTTTTTTTTCAAATAACATAGAAAAAATTATTTCTAATACTTTTTACCTTGCGAATTAATTTAAAGATTAAGAGAAAAATAATTAATCGTATTGAAAATTAATTTACCATTAATAATTCATTTAACAGAAAATAAATTAATTGTATTAAAAAAAATAAATGGCACAAAAAAAATTTCCTACGCTATTTATTTTGTACATAGCCAATACACAACACATTTATAATTTTTTTAAAGAGTTCATATAGTGCTCAACTTTATAAGACTGTTACATGAATGTCTAAACAAATCTTGAATGATGGTAAGTATCAGCTTTTTGCGAAGCATCGCACAAGTCTCTGAATCGCAGTGATGTCCATTGGTTCCCGAATGGATGGTCATCCACCTCATCATAGCCACATTGCTGATCTTGTCCTTCTTTAACAGTAAACTCCACGAATTCCGCTTCGCCAATGGTGGGACAATCATCAACAGCAGGTCCAGTGGATCTAGCATCCACAGCTTCAAGAATACATGCTGCTGGGCGACGATGATCAGTGGGTGCAGGTTTGTATTGTGAGCTGGAGGAAGAACCATCTATTGTAGGTACTGACACGAGTACCCGGCAATGAAGTTGTACTCTGCAGCATCTGGTTGTCTGGGTGGATGCATCCTTTTTGGATCCGGAATGCTGGGAGCAGACAGACAATTATTCCCCGTCGTGGACAGCTCCACGGCATAGTCCGGCACGTGGGTGGTAGCAGGAGTGTGGGCCGGAGCGATGATTTGTTTCACGGTGCAGGGTAGCTGCGTCTGCGGTGTCTTGTGGAACACGAGGCAGGCCGATGTTCCTGGACAGTCCACCTGAATATGCATTGGTTGGTAGACGACTGGAAAATGTGCGAAACGCCAATTCAGCAAGACGCCGCCATCGCAGGTATCGGTATATGTGTGCATTTATCCATTGTCTGCAATGAAACTGTATTCAATGCTACCATAGTCGGGCTTGTTGCTTGTGTAAATGTTCGTAAAACAGAACATTCCCATAGTGATGAACGGACCACTGTACCGCCACTAAATGGGCGCATATCGAATGTATTCCCAGTTATATATAATACAGATGCTGATCAGTTGTGCCACCACATGAAAACTAAAAATTCTCTTACATTTCGTGCGAATTAATGACTGTAACTCATAAATTCACGGTCCAAGGACGAGGCACGTCATTTGCGCAGTAGCTGTGCATTACTCCACACCCGTCTCCAGTCTGGTTCTGATCTATCGCAGACATGCCACTGCTGGTCGTTGTAAAGTTTCGCCAACTTTCGCAGCGAAAAACAGCCATAATCGAACTGCCCATCGATGATTTCAACTTTGTTTGCACAAGTCACTCGACATTTTTTTCTGCTCGGGCCCCGCCACATAAACCGGTCTTTACGGATACTGCATCAGCAAATCGCGTAGCTTGTTGCCCACTTGATAGTATGGAATCTTGCCTTCGTCCCACTCCAGTCCATAGTAGTACATGGTCAGCCAGTCATTCGTCTTCTTACTTTTCTCGTCCAACAATTTCCATGAATAAGGGGGTCTGAAGGAACGTATGCGAATTTTGTCATCGTCGTCTTAGGACACTGCTATCTCCTTGAGCATGTAGCCGCTCTGGCTCTGGAAGCCTTGCAGATCACAATACATCCTGATACAAACTGAGGTGAGAAGTAGTGATCATCCTGTTTATATATGCTTACCTCACCATGTTCACCAGCCCCGAAAAGCAGTTGTATCTCACTACTATGTCGTGCAAAATGAAACAGTATACAGCAGTGTTAGCAGACATGTTTTCCTATGAAATTATTTTTACACAGCAATCCATCATGCCATTTGAACTCGCTCGTTTTGTTTGGATGTGTCGAAGACCAACAATGGTGTCGTTTTGCGGAATCTTTCTGTGCTCAGGATGGGGCAGGACTAGTGCCTACATTAGGAGGCTTGATACTGAGTATACAGATAATACGGCAAAGTAAATCCTTCTTGGTCGAAGTAGGTGTTCAAATCCACATACGGATAGCTTTCGCTATTCAAAAATATTTTTATGTTCTGGACATTGCAGTGGTCGAAGGTCGATTTGTCTGCCGAGATGTTGTGTTGCTTATTCGTTTGAAGAGCCAGTACGACGTAACTGGGTTTGTTCGTGATTGAAGATGTCTTCACGATCCAGTGGTTTCGTGTGGCAGATAACAAGACTGGACAAGTAACTAAACTCCACCTTCTGAAGGTTATGTCGATATTTTTTTCTTAATTCAACTAGTTCAGTAGCTTCACGCATTCGCGGGTGCTCGGATTCATGTGGGGAACGAACCACTCTATATTGGTTAGGGTTACAGCGACAGGCTGCGGATTTTCTCCGGCTCCAAACACTGCATCGAGATGCGAGGTGGCTAGCATTATCAGCCGTTATTGCTTGGCTCCTATTATTATCTTCCTATAATATTCGTCAAAACCCAGTAACATCGACAGTGGCATTCTCACCCCGAACTTGCCTTCTGCGAAGATGGGAACTTTGTAGCTATATTTCATTCCCCATCCTGCCATTTTTAACATGTCGAGATTGTTAGGCATGAGCGAGAGGTAGTTTTTTATGGTGGCAGTTATGCTCACATCCCGTGTTTCTTCAATAGTAACATCGTCAGTTAGTACATTACTCACTCGAAAAGGTGGAGTATTCCATTGCGAACGAATGTGGTGGTCGTGGGGTTGGTCCCATCCTTTTTCGTGAGCATACCTCGGATGCGCAGGAACGATTGCGAAGGCAGGGTGTAATTATGTTTATGCTGTATCGCTATTCGAACCTCATGCCGAGGGCGTAGGGGCCGTTTAGATACGGCTGGTAACAATGCAGCTGAAACTTGTCGATTCTGTCGTCGAATTTCTTCTCGCTGGATCACATTCAATATGTTGGCTTCTATGCCAGTTAACTTTAAACCCTAGGCTACGTAGAAACTTCTCGTTGGCATGTGTAAGCACGCCGGTGTCTCGAGCTCTACTGGTCCCGGGTTTTGTGCTATACTCAACTTTATGCATGGTCAGCCTAGCGAAACTCAACCCATCATTTCAAATACATACACAAAGTGGTTTCTTAATTTCTGAAGTCTTTATGCTTAGCGTTTTGCTTGACGATCGTCACGAACACTTCATGCGCGCTCTTCGCGATCACAGGAGTGTAAATTATGCTTTTTGGAACTTCGACCAATTTATAACCTGGTGGGGTCATAGGTGCGAACTCGTACAGCATATTGCTGGTTTTACCACTGACATAGCTGCCTCTCGCTAAATTATAGTTTCAGTATACCCCATTCACTGGAAATATGTTCACTGGTTGCAAGGATTCGTGCATTTTACCAGCTATGTAGGTTCGAAAATCGAACTCCAGCATTGGCCTGATGGTATCCTGTTCGGTGAAATAGATATCAGCACTGCAAAATGTTTCTGCTTTCAGCATGTTTGGTTAACCATGTAGTTAGAAAGTCACGTCTGATGGCACGGATTTCTTGATGGAATTTGTGATGTCCTTCAGTTAGTATCCGCCAGTGGGAATGCTGATTTACTTCACGTCTCCTGCAACTACATATCGGAATGCGGAATTCACATTTTCTTCTATTTTGGATATGAAGTTGTAAGTTTGAAAATCCGTAAGTCCATCGACCCACTTACCTTCCAGCTCCAAGGGCGGGTAAAATGTCGCCCTCAGCTCGAATGTCTTGCCACTTAGAATGATGGACACCGACGTACTAACTTGGGAATAATTGTGCGAACACCTTTTACGTAAAAGTTTAAAAAACAATGGTTTGCCTACGAATTTTTTTGATTTCACCGCACAAGAAAGCGAAGACACAAGTGTCCGCAGTTCCATGTGTTCGGCATTTGCTTCATTTCGTAATTGTAAGACAGTTTGCAATTTTCCAATTTTCCATGTACCACCGCAGTTCGGGTGGTGGACGCAAATTGCCGAAACTGTCATAGTTTACCACAAATTTTCTATGTTTGACATAAGTTACCATGCTGTTATAGCCAGGTTGATTGTGGCACATTATGCATTTTTGGGTAAGGGGGCAAAGCATTTCTCATGAACACTCCACGAAAATGAAGTATCTTCAATTTGCATGCAAACATTTCCAAATCCACATTCATCACCGGCCATTTTGGTTGAGGTTTTATTAGCGCCTCGTCCTGCTGCTCCTCGGTAGGGCCATCGTATGTAAAGTCCGTGGCTGTTTTTTTACCCATGGTGAAAACTTCAAGTTTACAGTTTTGGTTACGATTTTACCCCAATTGTTTACGTTCGTTTGGGGCTCGTTTCACAGCACTATCGATATTCATTATGGCCCCAGCGATACCGCCCAGAGCACCGATTGCAGGTATCAAGGAAAGAAGCAATCCTCCCATATTTTTCTTCCCTCTCCTATTGTAACATCGTCTCTCGCTTTCTTCGCCCCCATGCCCATTTTCACCTTGGCCTTCATCGTGTTGGAAATGCCCCATGTGGCTATTTTTTCACCGAGTCCGGTGTCTGGTGCATGACGTATGTTGTCTGCCCTACAGGCCCACAGTCTGCCTGCCTGGTGCATGGTTTTAGATCCTTGTGCTGGGAATAGGCGATATCGTACCACTTACATGCCTCTTCTAGCAAGTTTATGACCGTGTCGTAGCATGCCAGACATTTGACTAGCTTGGTTCCCGGCCCACAGAATCTGTACACGGGAATGTGCAGCTCGAAAGCTAGGTTGTTGATCAGCATTTCGACGAACCCTCTTCCAGATTTGATCTTTCTTCTACAAGTCATGCTACTGTGCTATGAACCAATATACAGTCTTTCCCAGGAATTAGTGTGAAGCCGAAGCAAGTAGATAGATGACCTCAAGACATATTCGAAACACAACTATGTATATTAAGCGTTGGTTGATACTTAAATAGCTATGTATTTTTTCTATGTTTTGTACCTTTCCCGCTATTCCACAAGAAATATTGGTATGGTGACATGAATAAATGTGATAGATGCTTCAATATTTGTTTTCGATTAGCGGAATGACTGGCCAATCCGGTACAATAACATTTACATTCGTCTGGCTTAGTATGGCGCCGAGAAAAATATCGAAAAATAGAACAAATCTGTAAGAATAGTTTATCCATAATATTTGGTGATGTTTAAAAAAAGTTATAATCAAACGTGTTCCTTACGTACTTCATAAACGTCCTAATTTTATCAGCTACAAACCCTGCAAATTTCATCACGCTACTTCCACGGCTTCAACCTAAGTATGTTATTCGAAATTCAATATCTGCGAAATTCTAATTTGTGAGAGTAAGTGAAAATGTGATAAAAAGAAAATAAAAATATTAGTAAATGTGTTTATTACGAACAACAAAATTTCACCTGCAAGAACCTAAACTTCATTCAATTGTTTGTGATGATTGCATTGGAATTGACATGTGCATTAGACATAGACAGGTATTGGTGTTTACCAGTACTTTTTTTGCAGTCAGTCACTTGCTTACCATCTAGTATTATGGTTACATCACTATTTCATAATTCTTTCGCAGACACTGAAGTGCGCAACAAAGTGATTATCTGTTAATTCGAGAACTGGAAACGTGGCACAATACACTGAATTGAGAATTGCATAACAAATTGGTGTGGTGTAATTACTAGGGACTGTAAAGCACCAAGTTTATACCAGAATTTAAATTGCATGTGAGTGACAATGGTGTTTTTATCGCGTGACTATGCATAAATGCATTAGTTTTACCGTTATGCGAGGGGGAATGCTCTACATGCAGCAAGACTCTACAGCGAACATATAGAATGTAGAGCTGGGCCTCAGTCCGAGCATTTCCCTAACCAACAAATGATTCTGAGAGTTAATGATGCCTATATGGAAGGTCGCGTAATAGGGACTAGATCTGGCCATACGCCAACTATGTGGGATCCAGATGTAGTAGATTCGGTTATCAAAGAAATGGAGAAATCCATCGACCAGTGTCAGAATGGTGTATCTCTGTACCTGCATCTCAAAATCAGAGGTACATCGCACACTTCAAGCAGTTTCATATTATCTGTACCATGTCAGACATGTCCAACAATTGCGACCAGAAGATTATGGCATAAGATTGAAGTTTTGTCAAGAAATGTTACGAAGACAAGAGGACGAGATTTTTTTCGGACAAATTTTCTGACGGACGAGTCCCATTTTAAGTACAATGGAGTCTATCAGACGTTGGATGTTAACCTGAGGCAGGCAGGCCCACAATAGTTGGTCAGTGACATGGCGGAAACTCAGCTGGTGTTTCAACTAGCCTCACACATACTCAATTGGTGACATGCCAGGAGAGCAGGCAGGCCATGATAGTGTTTGGACATGCCGGAGGCAGTCCAGCGCTACCCATGCCATGTGCGGTCAGGCGTTATCCTGGTATAATATAGCACCCGAATCGTGGCCAGAAATTGGAGCAGATGGGGGTATAGGACCTCATAAACATTCTATTGGACCGTTAATGTGTCACGTAACATGACGAATGTAGATCGGCTCTATCGTAGGCAATGGCTCCCCAGACCATAATGCCTGCTGTGAGGTAATTGTGCTGCTCGATAGCGAGATTGGAATTGGGGCATTCATCAGGGGGCCTCCACACCTGGATGCAATGGTCATCAGTCCTCGCCACACATCGCCAGTCTGTGGTGTTCCACATTGCTCTGGCTTCGTATCACTGCAAATGGAGCCGCCACTGTTACAAAATTATTGGCAGCACAAATAATGGGCACTGGGATTGCATATGCAGCTCCGCAAGATGTTGGGACATGATTCGTGGGTGCACATTAGCCCCAGCACTGGTCAGTATCGGGGACCGGATCACCGCGGGAATTCTCCGCGCCTGGCGCAAGATTCGTCGATTCTCTTGACTGGCAGTTGACCTCATCCGTCCAGAGTTGGTCCTTCGTTTGTGGGTGCCTTCACGTATCCATGCTCTCAACAGCACTGGACAGAATGGTCCGAACGATCCACCCAGTTAGCTATACGGCGATACGACGATCCTGCGGTTTTCAGCACAATTATGAGTCCTTGCTCGAAGTCCGTCAGTTGTGTAAAGCGACGTATTTGGCATCTTCCTGGCATTCTTTATCATTATATACACTTGCTTGGTATGGCCTGATGTTTTTCACGTTAATGTGGCTTTGACTAACGATATGCTGGTCAATGCTTGCAGCGCCACTACCAGGTGAGCGGTCCAAAGCAAACGCACCAACATGGGGTCATGTTGGGTCATTTGCATACTAGCCCGAACTCTCGCTATTTTTCGTGGTGCGCTTTTACATTGCCTGGCAGTGTCTTTCTTCGTATAAAAGTTTTTAGACAGCATAGTTTTTGATGGCATGTTAAAACTACAAGTTATTTATGTACAAATAATAAAAACTATCTCACTTACCGACATGAGATAATTCACATTGAGATAAGATACCATAAGTTCCTTTAAGACATCGTATTAAAAATCACGATATGAAATATTTTAGCAATTTTCGAAAATTACTCAAAATAATACAACTTTTGCATTTTTTTTTTTTTTTTAAAGCATTCTGTGATTTTTCGTCAAATAAGTTTTTGTATCCATACCTTAGAATGAATTTATGCATGACCTTTCATTCAACCTTGTTAAATTTTCTGTAAATGTTTTCATTAATTTTATTTGAACATCCCAGAACCACTAAGATAATGAATTTGATATGCCATATTGTAAGTTGAATGATATATCGATCAAATATAAAATAAAGAATTTTTTTGTTGGTTAGTGTTCTTAAATCACTGTACCAAATCATCAGGCACTTCCATATATAGGCTTTTCACGGTTAATTAGGTACTTTGAAAATCAACCTTTGAGAAATGTATTTTAACGGAAACACTTACTGGCGTGCGCCAAGTAAAGTTAGTGACGACAGAGAAAAAGTAGTTCCATGTTTTGATGTTGAATTAAAAGTCTTAAGTAAATATTTGTGAATACTGAAAATATTAATTTTCCTTTCTGGTTTCTTAATGTATACAAATGTGAGAATTAGCGAATTTATAAAATATGTACTTTTGTATGAAGCATGAAAAAAGTTATCAGGCTCTCGGCATATGTAAATTATACATATTGTGGAAGAATACACAATATGCATACAAGTAGATGGTAAGCAGGGCTTTCAAAATTGCTCATTTGATCATGAACGACCTATAGATACACTGAAAATGTCGTGAAGACTTATTGTCATTTAGATTTTAAACATGTATTACTCACGATCCCATCAGTTCAGTTCAACAAGGGACAGGTTGAATCGAATGTGGGCAGTGAGCATTCATTAGTTTATTTCCGAACATCCCTTAAGTAGCCAATTAAATACTTAATGTGGAATATTTCGCTAAATGTTAATCAGATTTTAAAAAATGGGTGTGTGTACTTATGTGCGCACGTTAGAAGTTATGCTTCTTTGGTGTGACTAAAATAAAGTTTTATTACATAAACAAATAATTTACGTAAATAGGAAAAGCGATAAAATGACCGAAGAAAGACATTAAATACAATAAATAAAGGTTTGATTAAAGAACATAATTAAATTACCCTCAACGTGCCAAAAGAAAAATAACTTAATAAAATAATACTTACAAAAAATTAACCTCGATAACTTGAAAACACTTTCAAAATTTTATTTTACAATTTTGGTCACTAACAAACGGTTCGCGGCACAATGTAAGTAAAATTAATTAATAATAATAATATATATATTCACAGTGAATAACTAATATAAATGAAATGTTTTTCAATTTGCTTATTACATGAACTGATTTTCTGTCGGTTTTAAATATAACCACGTGCTATGTTGTGTACCTTGCATTTGTATATAGCTAGACGATAGCGCATGCGCGTTGGGTCATACCCCTACCACGTTCACTGTCGAATTTCGTTACACTGCGCGCGCGCAACTTCCGTTGCACACTAAACTTTTACCCTCAACGCGCCAAAATAAGTATAACTTCAAAAAAGGCGTATTTTGTAAAACAAATATGTTTATGACATCACATATTTTTACATAGCGACTGCGAAATTTCGCGAATTAATTTTTGGACAAGCTATAATTCAAATAAGTGTGCAAATATTTTGTGTTTGCAATTGGATCAAAGTTTATTATACACCCCCAGGGTGAACTCGTGGACCAATAACATACCTGCTAAGAAATAAGCCTCGAATCCCGTGCTACCTGGTCCAGTCTTAGGTAAAACTGGCTACACGCCCGGGCAGCAGTCAATGAACAGAAATCTGAGGCTCGTAAATGCATAGGACCCTGGAATATAGCGCACAGGTCGTAAAAAATGCGAAATTTTCCTGTCCCAGTGTATAGAGAAATGACTGTGTGTTTCGTATTTTGTATGTAAGGTAGCGTTTAAAAATAGGTACTTTTATGTCATAAGGAAATGTGGAACAGTGTTTTTAATACACATAATTTTTTTTTCTTATGTAAAACAGATACTCTAATAATAATTTAGTAATTCATTAACATTCGGCAAATGTTTATATTCACACATAAAATTATGTTAGTTTTAACAATTGAAGTACCTTCAACTCATTAATATTTTTGTTATTAAGTACATTTGTTCACTATCAGAAGTGCTCAAAAATTTACTGCCAGCAGAATTAAAAAAGAATCTTAATAAATCACAAAATTCAAAATAAATTATTAACCATTTTGGACGCAGCTTTAATTTGTTTGTCTGTAGCTTCCATTTTTTTGTTATCCATAATGTGAAGTACTTAATTAATTTTTGAGAAAATAGTTCCAAACTTCACTTTAGCTTCAACAAACTTGTGCATTTTATGTTTGCAGCTTTTCCGCCATGGGCACAGGAACATCATGCGAACCTACAACTTCGATCCCTACAGCAACGTCTCGTATTGGCCAGGAGGAGTTGGTCAGATCACTAACGTAAGTTTAATTTTGACTTCTGTACACCGTACTTTATCAGGTGTTCTGTAATTACTATTGATCCTTCTTGTAGGTTTTTAACGGTATATTTAACATTTTTTTAATACCTGCTTAAGATCTACTTTTACACACATTGTGTGTTCTTCCACCATATGTACAATTAACATTGTATGGGCCTCATCGTTTATCCATCAGTTGCTAAAGTGAAAATGTGGAATTTTTTTAAATTAATATTTTACGATTCTGCTTATTGCTACATTTAAATGCATAAGAAACACAAGGTAAAATAAATAATTTTATTATTCACAAACGTTTACCTAATACTTTTAATTCAACTTTTAGATAAGGAACTATTTTCCCTCCATTGTTACCAACTTCGCTGGCGCATGCCAGTCAGTGTGCCGGTTAAAATATACGCAGCGACCTTTTTCAAAGGTTAACTTCAAAATTCCAAAACTGCTCATTTTACCGTGAATAGCCCTTACGTTTCTTTATTGTAGCGCTGTGCCATCATAAGAATATGAAAACAATTCTTGGACTCTAGCGAATAGATATGCAGGGTAGAAATGGAAGGTGTATATGGGGTTACGGGGACAATGCATATTAAATGGCGAAGTGAGACTCATGATCCTCACCAGGAGCTATCCGCCAGCTTGGTTAAAGTCACAGGCGGGGGTCGCACTCGGTGGCCTGGCGCGGACATGTTATCGAAAAATACCTGTTATACTCCAAAATCACTTCAAAAATTGTCGATTTTGCCCCAAAATCACCGTTTTCCACAATCCATGTATAATATGTATATATACCGATCGAATACTCAAATCAGCAAAGCGGACGGAGGTTCCTCGATGCGACAGCCAAAAAGTCCTCAGAGTAGCAAAGCGGATTTCAGGCACCAAGGTCTTTGCTCTGCCGGGGGTACGCACATCAAATAAATAAATAAATATTTCTAACAAGTTCCTCAATCTCTTTGCTTCCCCCATCATAGTATTGTTCTCACGACAGTGGATTATCCCCATTCCAGATTCCTCCCCCCTCCCCTAACGAAGCGCTAATGGTCGAGCAGTAAACCAAACCTTGGCCCAATGGGCTAGGTGTATCGATGCAACCTGCAACATCCTGTAGGCATACCCATTATTGTAGTGTTTATCAATAACACATTAATATATAGGACTACTTTACTAATTCATTAGAATTGGAAAGGGGTTATTAAGGTATCCCGGTGTTATGCCTGAAGGCTTATCAGGGGACGACTTACAAGCTAACTTATAACCTTTCTTAAACTAACACCCATGCCTTACCTAGGATTTGAACCCAAAACCGCAGGCACCGCTCCTAATTCGTTGACAACGTTGCTGTGAATGCGATGTTTACGATAACACACGTTATGTTAGGAACAGAGGTCAGTGTTTCGCGATGATTGAGTGGAGCCAACCTTCGGCATAGCTGGGTCGTTTGAGGTACTTTGGATTTGAGTCCCGGGCAAGCAATTGGTGTAAATTTGTGTTTGACTTGTAAGTTCTTTATTAGTCGGCTGATCTGGGAAATTGTCTACTTTCTCTGAAATAAGATAAAAATCAGTCAAATTAACAGCCCGTATTTCTATTTTTAAAATGTAAAGCTTGCAGGCCTGCCACCATGGCGATCAGGGCACGATCCATAGCGGAGTAACATCTGATTTTCTTTTGTCGAAAATCTGGTGTCATATTTTTAACATTCCATGTGACAAATAAGTATGCGTACAAACAAATTATAGGTCTTGGGTTTGGCGTGTGTTGTATAAGAGTTTTATTTTTTAAAATATCATAAAATAAAATTAATTAGTTATATATACTTGTGTGTGAGCACGCAAAAGTGCTTTTTAAATGTTTTGTATTTCAATTTTTTTATTTTTTTATTATTTATTGTTCTTTCTGCTTTAATACAGCTATTTGTATGGACTGGTGGACTGTTTGCATGCACTTGGGCTGGGTCGCGAGTGAGGAGTAGTTTATTTTTCCCCACGATAATGTGTATTCATCTCTTGAGGTATCACTTCATTGTATGCGTATATTATATTCGTGAGTGGAGTGCAAAGCTGGCCCTCTGGCGCGGAGCGACTAGTTTTGCTTGGGAGGTCGTGCACTGTGGTGGTACGTAACCCATCAGAATGGCCTCTGCCCCTCTCCCGATTATTTCTTGTTGCTGCCAGTAACTTTAGAATTTTTGTCTGATTGGTTAAAGTGGTTGAGAACCACATTCTGTTGGTTTAGCCAGTTTTGCACTCATATTTAGCGAAAAATGGTAACTAAGTGTTACTTTACTTTCATCTGTCTTCTCTCTTGATATTCTAAGAGTGCTTCGTTATTTATATTGCCTCTCTCAATGTTGTCTTTCTGTATTTGCTACTGTAGGTTGAGGTTTCAAACTAATTTAACTTTACACAATGATCATAGATCGAAATTAACACAATGGTCATAGCCAATATAGTGTTTTCCTCTTTGTAGTCACGCATATTTTCTTTCTTCTCGGTAATTATGCTTCTACCAGTTTAACTTACGTTAAGTAGTTAGGAGGAACACAATACGTTGTATATAAACGAGCCTGTTGTCTCACATGGTTTTTTCACAGATGGTAAAGATATTACCACTTTTATCTGTGTGGTACACTTATTTTAAAGCAGTCGAGTCGATGTATGTGGTTTGGGACTCCTTAAACAGATGGGATATCAGCTACGTTAGTTTTTAGTTGAACCTTTTTCGTGGTTAGTTGTTAGTTGATCGCTTTCTGCAAATTCCCCTTGTACCACTGACTTGTAAAGCTGTGATAAGGTATTTTATCTCATCATGTAGTTTAGATTTATCGTAGTTGTTTTTTGCCCTGTTGACCAAAGTGAAAATTACCTTTGCCTCTTTTGCAAGTGGACGGTAAGAGGTCGCACTGAAATATCTATCGGTATAAACTGCTTTGCTTAGACACTATGCCTCAGCAGGGCGCTTGAAGTCTTGTTCATCGGGGTGTATCATCTAAGAATGATAGTTTAATTTAAATTTATATGTCCATTTGAGGCTTATACTGGAATGGATTCTATCGATATGTTCCAGGGAGAGCTTGAGTGTTCTCTCGGCATGACTCCAGATTAAATATTTGTCATCCACACACCTAAAACATAGTTTGGTTTGTATTGCTTGGAATCAATATCTTTTTCTTCGTAGTTGACCAAGAACATGTTGGCTAATAATTAATATATTAGTGAGCCCATAGGTTCGCTTTAAATCTGGAGGTATAATTTGTTTTATAGGGACAGTGTGTACATACGACACACTATTTTGTCAGCTTAATCGTTTTCTAGCTTGCGGTGTTCTGATCGAAGTATTCTTGAAGAATTTGAAGGTCGTCTGGTTCTGTAGCTCTGGGTAACATAGAAAACACATAAAAATAACAAGGATGTCGTCTTTATCGGGTCAGTGATTATGTAGAATGTCTATAAAGTCTGCTGGGCTCTTACTATGTGAATTGTGGGTTGGCTAAATATATCATTGATGAGACGCTATGGATATGGTGGAGAAGAATATCCGCTTTGCGAACATTCTGTAGCCCATATATTACTGAAGGTCTGTATTTGGTAGTGAGTTGTTTCTTGCTTTCTTCTGTAGAGGAGGGGAGGGGGTGACAGCTCGAAAATTGGTGTCTTAGTTTTCGTTTCAATTTGTCTGATGGGGTTGCAGTTGATGGATTGGTTGACTGATTCGGCTAGCAGACTGTCCATCTTCATTACGTGATTTCTAAAGTATATGAAAACTATTGTGTTTTCATCGTTAGCATTAAGAATGTAGGTGTTTTTGTTGCGCAGAACTTTAATTAATAGTGAAAGTCATCTGTAAGGTCTACAAGCAAATATCGTCAGCAGCTTCAGCAAAATTTGGAGAGTGGCAGCTTCAACTACACAGATTCTTCAATAGTCAGCTCCTTTGATCTGTTAGCAAAGTTCATGTTCTTCAACAGAATAGCAGTGGTATCATGACCTATTTCTGTACTTGAGAGATTGATAAAAGTCGGATTCATGTTCTTGTGGAACTGAGAAACAGTCAATGGACAAAAGCACAATAACATCTTGGTGCATTCTTTCAGCAGATCTAGGTACAAGGACAATCAAGCCATGGACCAGAGTTAATTATGTCATGACTGGTCACAAAACTAACCAATTAACAAATGGTCGATATTTAGTGGCCTCCACAGTAACAAATTAGGCATGACCTACTCTGAAAGGCTACTTGGAAAACTAACAACAGATAAAGGACCTCTGGTGCCGGTGCAATGTACTGCGAAATTTTGGTTACTGCAATCACCAATACTTCATCCTGGGAGCAAATATATCGAGTTTGTACAATGATACTACACACATTGTCACTACACACAATGGGAGGTAGCAACTCGGTGAAAGGTAGTAATTGTGAGCGCCCTTGTCTCCCAGGTAGGCAAGACACTTATATATCATTCAATGATTACTAGACACGTTTAGAGGAATAGTACAGTTGGAAGGCTTTAACCATGGGTACTTTCTTTCAACAGAGAGGCAAGATGCAGATGTACCAGTTCGGGCAGCGACTACGGGAGCAGTATAGTGGCCTGCTGAGTGAGCGGTACACTCCTGAAGAACTACTGGTGAGGAGCAGCTCACACTCTAGATGTGTGAGTAGTGCCCTGTGCGTGCTGGCTGGCCTGTTCCCTCCAGTAGGTAATGAGTTGTGGAACCCCAGCCTGCTCTGGCAGCCCATACCAGTTTATGCTGAAAGGAATATTCGCAGCAATGTGAGTATATATGACAACTTATTTGACATCACACAAATAAAATTGAGTTATTTTGTCAAAGCAGTACTTGTACACGCCATGGGCTACACTTAGAAGTTATCTATACTCTTTATATAGTATAAGCCAGTGTAAGTTTTTAAAAATTATAGTGAATTTAGTTCACAATATGCCGCCGAACGTTTTCTTGCAGTCACTGGACAAAGTTTTGAGGAGACATAAAAGCTTGTAATCAGAAAAATCAGTATAAAATAACCACTTGCTGGTGCCTAAAAACTAATTCACTTACCAGTCAGAGCCTGGTCTGTAGGTTTGCATTCTCGAACAATCAAATTACCATGTATGAATTTTCTTGTGCTTGTTAGTGTCGTTGGTTTTATGCTTGAAGAAATATTCGGGGGTAATAATCCCTCACAAACCATACTGATTTAAACTCATTTAAAAATGCACACATATCTATGTCCAACCCTAAACCTCGCAGCCAGAATGTAGTGCCTTATCAACTGCCTGAATTTGTGAGAAGCATGGGCTTAGCTCTGCTGAGGATCAACCATGTGTTGGAGCAGTAAGAGGTCCCAATTATCTTCTAGGGGCACGAGTGGCTAAACATTTATATCACTGGCGATCTGGGTTCGATTATCTGCGACGATGGCCTCGGGAACATGGAGAACTTTGCGGCAGATTAATGAGCTTTCTCAGGGAGCTCCTGTTCATTCCACCCTTGCATTTGCCATAGCTCCATCCTAAAGTCCCCATTCCATGTCCCCCCTGAAGAATGATGGGCACCTATGAACAACACCTTGAAAACACATCACTTGATGAGCATATCCTCCACTTTGAGGTTATATAGTCATGAGCAGTTGTATTAGAAACACGAGACATTTTGCCGAAATGGTGCTGTGGTCACCCCATCGAAGGTAATAGTGCACAGTCATGCATGACTGAGATGTCATCAGACCTTATATTGACCATTGGAGTAAGAGTCGATCACAGAATGGGGAAGGAACAAGATCTCAGCACATTTGAATTTTCATGGACTGCCCTGTCAGGAGTGTTTACTGCGAGTTCACGGATTTAGGTAATACCACCACCATCAGGAACAACTGCCATGGCATACAAGATTTTGATGACAGTGTTTGCTGCCGGTTAGCTCGTGTGGTAACAACAGATAGGCAAGCTATAGTGCAGCAGATAGCTCGCTAATTCAATGCTGGACCACAATGACTTGTGACGACCTCCCATACTATCATCAACCGTCTCCTCAATACGTGGTGCAGAAGCTATCACTACACTAAAGTTCATTTGCTCACCACATGTCGCATGGTTCAACGATTAATGGGGGTACACGAACACCGCCATTGGACACACGACGCATGGAAAAAGGTCGTCTTGGATGAATTAGCGAACGTACACATTAATACAAACCGATAGCAGGATACGAGATTGTCCCCAATCACATGACCCTATTGATCCCTCGTGTAAAAAGTGTACATTTCAGGTCGGTTGTGGTGGTATAGAGACTATTTGCACGGAATTAAATGGGGCCCATGGTACGCATGTCATCGTCCCTTGAAATTATTTATACAGGGACCTGCTTGCAGATCATGTGCACCCATTTCTGCGCCTTCAGCAGCCTGTAGGATACCTGTACATACAGCAAGACAAACCACAGGCGCACCGCTCTCGAATTATGACCGAATGGTTGGATGAACACTTCACAGACTTGAGGTTGTTTGCTGGCCTCCAAGGTCTACCTACCTATATCCTGTCGAACACATTTGGGATGCTGTCGAGAGGGATGTGTACGCCTTCGATACTGCACCGGCTGATCTCTATGTTTTGTGGGAGGATGTGCAGTGGCCATGAATCAGTGTAGCTCCCAACTGCTTCTGGTGCCTCGTAAAGTTCATGCCACACTGCANGGGGGGGGGGGGGGCGTTACTACATTTTGCTAGAATATATCTCTAATTCAACTGTTTATTAGTGTATACGAGCACATTCATTTATCACTTTGCTGGCGTATAATGCACTAACCCTTTTCTTCCTCTGCAGCTGCTACAGTCGTATGCGGATTGCCCTGCCTACAAGGAGGAGTTCAAGAGGCAGATGGACACGCCAGAATTGCGTGCTGTCAACAGCAACTACAGCGATGTGTACCGGATCGTCAGCGAGCACTGGGAGGCCGTGCACGACTTTGAGAAACCTAGCAACCTGTACGACCACTTCAAGATCGAGGTACGTCATACTCCGAGCCGGTTAAAATAGGCGCGTTGTCTCCTTTTGTCTCCCTACTGACATCCCTACAGTCATAATTAGGGAATTACCTCCTATCTGGGACTTCTGAGGACTTCCTCTTAGGCTTCTGCAACGCGGAGACAGTTCGTTACAATTTCTAGCAGTGGTGGAGGAAGGTCAACTCGCAAAGTAGCCGGAAGGACAAGTTTTTAGTTACCCTAGAACATAACCTTTTCGAAAGCAAATTTGATAGTTGTGTAGTTAAACTGACAGGTACATTTATTTCGGCAATATTTATCTGTATGTGAATTTGAATTTTTGCGTAGCCTGTGTCTGGAATATGCAATAATATAAAATCGTTTTGCTTTTAGAAGTTGCAATTTTTTTTTTTGTGTATCATAAACTAGTTAATGATTGTATTCCGATTCGTCAGTTCGTTCCACTTACTGTACACATCTGTACTATTATTCATTCATGCCCTCTAGAGCAGGCCTAAGACCTAAAAACTGCTCCAGCTCAATAAAATTAATTTAATACATAACTATAACAATATACCTGCCTCCAAATGAGGCTTTTAGCGGTACAACGAACAAGCCACCTCTCCACGCTAAAAGCGCTCACAAAATTAAAACCATCAATAAATGTAAACAGAGGAGAGTTTCTAATCTACAAATTCATTCGTCGGAGTAATCAGGGAAGAATAATAACCTGAAACCTTCTCCTCTCCCACTATGACCAGATAATAAATGTATGTACCTCTTTCGTTGGTATTCAATGGTCCTGGAAATAAGGTAACAGTTTAGCTTTCAGCTAATGGTAAAATTCAGTAATATATTTCTTGTTGATTTCAATATTTTATATTTCAATTGTTTTAGTGCTCATAAAGTACGATATTTTATTATTGAACGCAATCATGAAAATTAGGGCGGGGACACACGTCTGCATTGTCCCTCCCCTCTATTCTAGGAGGGGCAGTGTCCCCCTGTCCCCTCCACTCTTCACTCGCCAATGTCTACTCGTCTTTCCTGATCCATACTCTGAGCATGACCATACCATTTCAGCGCTTTCCTTTGTATGCGCTCCGCCATATTTTCTTGTAGAACACTAACCCTAACATCATTAAGTCTTCATACGCACGCAATCCTCAGCCCCTTTATCATAACTTCTCTTAGTCATACTTTATGTCTCTCATTATTAATACATCCTTCAGAACCATATTTCAGAACACTTCGCAATAATTCTAGGAGAATCATTCTCCCTATATCACTCATTCTAACTTCACAATACGTTATTTGTTTACGTACGATAATTATAATATTATGCTTATGTCATATCTTTGTCATTACTGAATGCTTAAAAAATTGATTCTATATATTTTCACTGTGTTAAGGATTTCATGAAACCTAAATTGTATGACTTAAAATGTCCTTTTCCTCCATTGACTAGGTATTCTCTATTGGCCATATGATTTGTGGGGCGTTTTCTTGATACACTCATGTACCTTTCTACTAATGTATTATTATCACCTGGTCATCTGCAAAGTTAAATGAATGTACAACCTCAGCAGTCATCATTGCACTCCCATCCTACACGTCTTAAAAGCATGTACTTGATCAAGAAGTATGTTAAATAAAATACATGACAGTCCACATATTTGTCATTATCCCTCAATCAATGTAAATTTATGTGATATTTTTAGAATATTTTTATAACTGCCTGATTATTGATGTGTGTCCAAACTAGATCACTCAGTGATTTACATCCCTACATCCTCTGTACTCCTCTTCAGAACCCAACTTACTGGTACCTAATCGTTAGCCTTTCTCAAGTCTACGAATATCAAATGTAGCTTTTGTCCCCTAGTTACCCAGTTACTTGTCGAACCGTAAAATTATATTCTAGACAAGATCCATCTACTCTAAAGCCTGCTAACGTTTCTTACATGATATCTTTAACATTTCTACGGTTTACTTTTAGTTATCCAAGTTATCTGCTCGTTGATACGTCAACACGTAAGCGTGTATAAATTTTGTACCTGCTTTGTTACCTTTCTTACATATTAGAGACATGTAAGATAGTACAGTACATATACAGATCCACAGAGAGTGATGGGGAGCTATATGGGTGATCGTGCCCCCCTCCTCCTCAAAAGCTAAGCTTGGTCACTAATATTAACTAAAAAAATATATTGTACAATATTATTAAATGTTCCACTTTAAACTATTTGAGGGGTATTCGGAAATTAACCGCATTGTAAGTCTCGAGATCTGCACACTTTTATCTACAACTTGTTTTAATTCATTAACAATTATATTGTAATTCTCAATTTTTCACTATGGCGGATTAATTAGAAAATATGATGTAATGCACGCCTAATATATCGCATCATATTGACAGTTGATATGTTTTTCCAATAAATCAGTAGATGGCGAATCGCTTTTTCGCTCTCTCAAAATCAGCCATACAGTCATCTCAGATTCCTCTTCGAATGGATATGTTATGCAATTCGATTAATATTCATTAGCATTAATATAACAAGAAGAAACATGCAAGTTAAGATACGTTTTTTGGAATGTAAGCTATTGTGTCTAAAATACATAATTTATTTTATTCTAATAGTAACGAAACAATATCGCAAAATTTTTAAAACGTTCTAAATTTGAAGGTTTCATATTGCATATACATGTCAGGGAATTTACTTCTCCCCCTTAATAAATTTTGGGATAGGAATTATAGTTTATACTCCCCCCACCCCCCTTTCCAAAAGAAGAGGAAGCTTAATCCTAATCCGTATTTAAGATAGTAACCAACCGTCGCCGATACTGTCACCTTCACCTCTTTGGTTAAACATCTTAGTTATTATCTTCCCATATTTTTAATCTTCGTACTTCAATAACTTTCCTGGTACTCTTCCAAGGATTGTAAAATCAGTGTTTTCTCATTCTCCAATGTTCGAGTTAGACATTCATTTTAATTTTTTTGAGCATCACTTACTAGGCTTTCTGAAAATTCCCCCCTCCTTTCATCCATTAATGAGATAAAATTATTTTCAAATGTTAGCAAAGCCCAGTCATAGCTCTGTAGTAGGTAATGCTACTTTGAAACGTTCTTAGACTCATCCAACCTAATGTGAATATGTTAAATCCCATAATGTGTTTTATCCCCGACCATAATTCTCGCCATAGTTTTTTTTTTTACATTATATTACAAGTTGTATTCATTTTCTCTTCATTTGCTGGTAATCAAAAAGGTATTTTCAAAACTTAGATATCAATGCCCACGTTTCTAATTACTTGTACGTTTATTTAAGATAACGATTCACGCGTATGGTTAAGAAGTTTGGTACTGAGTAAAGCCAGAATTAAATGTTAAAACAAATCGAGTTAATTTAAAAAATATGGGGAATAGTTACAAGTTTAATAAATTATTTAATTAAATCATATTTATTTTGTTTAAACTTCTTTATCAAACATATGATGCCTGTTTTGTTACATTCAGAACTCAGTAAACTGTGAAATTTTGAGATAATTAATAAATGGTAAAAGGTTTTTGCTTAGGACTATAAATACTACTCGTATTTTTATTTCAGTGTACTTGGTTTGAGTGTTTATTATACGTGTATATATATATATATATGCGTAAACATAAATAAAACGTATGTGATTCATTTGGGTGCAGTAAATATTGAGCAAGCATATGATGAATCTGTAAGAGAAACGCATAATGAAAGCTATTCATACTTATGCAGTGAAGAGTATAATATACTTTCTGCTTAGAGTGTACTTTCATACAAGTGTAAATAAAATTGCCGTGAACATAATTACTAGTATCTGTGCGTCGATGACATCACATCATGAAAAACCCTCAAATCATAACTACGTAATAACTATGCCAATTCTGTCTACAATGCGATAACACTTAAGGAAATAAACGTCATGTGCGACGTTAAGCATAGAACTCCGATTCATAATTAACTTCCAACTTCACACTGTGTACTCAGATCAGTGTGTACATTGAAATACATTCATATATGAAGTTACAAGCAGCCACTTTTTTTAGTGTTTAGTTTTAAGAAATGTTTCGTTTACCGTGAACGAGCTACATTACGGCCAAGAACATGCAATAACAGAGAAGTAAACTGGTCTGGTGGTTATTTTTATGAAAGCATACCCAGTTGCTTGTTTTCTACAGGGGGCTCTCTCTGGACACAGACCTCGTGTCTCATTGGCTACTGCTTGCTGCGAAAGCTCGCCGTTGGTTGGGGGCTGCCGTCTGGAGATGGCTGGTGAACGACGCCCAATAGTGATGAGCGTTGTTTCGCTATTGTTGTATTCTTAAGCCCAGAACAAAAATTTCATAACTGTTTACTTAGCGTCTTTTTTAAAATGTTGTGATACTTACTAATAATTATTTGTAAAGAAAAAAGTCATAATTTCAATGTGGGCTGCAATGCAGGATTAAAAATGTGCCGAGTACCGATTTTGCCTTTCCAGTATATTATTCCCGATTTCTCTGTGCGGCTGCCCGAGCACATTTTTGTTGTATACGCTCTGAACTAATGACCGTTGTGCGTGGTATGCAGTGTGCTGGCATTTTCCAAGTAAATACGCAGAATATCGTTTTAAACGTACCTTTTATTTTTTAAGTACATTAAAAAAAACTGTCCATGATCTATGTGCAATTATTTTTAATATGATCCTACCTGCTCGGTAAGTCGATGGTGGGTTAGCAGGGCGGGGTAGCTCGTAACCTTGAAGTGACGTGTGAGAAGATGGACGGGAAATAAATCGTAAGGTGCAAGCAGCTCTGTCCTGCTGTGTACACACCGCCCTTTAACTGCTGTGATAGGGAGAGGGCCTGCTTTCCAGGAGCTCGCTTGCACCTATCTCTCATCTCCGCAGCTGCCACAGAAGAGGTTCATTTGGTGTAGAGTGTAGATGCATCCACTCGCCGATTGCTGCGTGAACTTCTGAGACGAGCCTTGTGCCTGACTGGCTACTGAGTGCTGCAAAAGATTCCCTATTGGCTGGACTGGCAGGCGCTGATTGACGAACAGCGTTCCAACATGTTGCTGCCCAGTGACGGCATTTCGCTGGCGTGTTCAGCTAAAGATCGTGGAGCAAGCTGTTTCCACTTCTGTATTCTTAGGTATTCTGTGCAGCAGCAGTGAGGCGGCAGTGTTCGTGTGGCCAATATAACGTCTTCTTTCCATTGCGGTACGCGCTCCACTACCGGTGGGGTACGCTCGCATTTTCGCATTTTATAGACGTGGTGGACGTTTCCGTTGACCTAGGATTTCTCATGGTATTCCCATTTCTCCCCGTCCTTGTATTCTGTCAGTGCTCTACCTTAGGATATTATTCCACTTCACATTTTAGGAATTAACGGATACCTTCGTAGTCTATATTCAAAGTCAGTCACTCATTATTTCCACCTCCCTAAGGTGCACATTTTCGTACGCACTGTTATTGTTATTATTATTGCTGTTTCATTGTGTCTCTCACCATAACTCGTTCCTAATTGATTTAACTTTTTTTTTTAATGGAGTTAATAGGAATTAATTTTTGCCCGTTATTACACTCAATATGTTAACTAGGTACACCCAATTATCACAAAAAAACAAAGAGTTCGTGTGTAATTATATTTCAAAACACTACAGTTCAGATCCACTTTCGCAATTCTGCGATTTTAAATGCTACACGTCATACGCAAGTGCCTGCAAATCACAGACGTTCCGTTACCGGAGTTCTGATTGGCCCAGTCATGCAGGGAAATGATTTGTTACAAAGACTCACTGCTAATAATTAACGGAAAATTGTATATGTGGATGCAGGATATACGAAACGTAGCCCGCGTGGAACTGTCTTCGCGAAAATTGTGTGTTACTAATGTTGGCATAACCAGTAAGTATAATATTTACAGCAATGTCCAATGCCAATAAAAAAGATATATATATTGTTACACGCTGACACGAGCCCCATGCCGGATCCGACTCTGTAGGGAGTGACACACCTTCACCCTTCCCTCCCCCCAGGCAGAACCGCTCGCTGAACCGTCTCTCACCCTGGGCGGGGGAGATGATTGACAACGATGACCTGGCTCACGTCACAGCCTCTCCTCTACCCCCCTGCTGGAGAGGCCGATTAATTTATAGGATGCTCAAGAATATCCTGGGAGCCAGGACCCTCAGCGCAACGCGGCATTTAGAGAAATTTCTGAGCGATGGCCTACGACCCTATAAATACAAGTCACAACTGGACTGTTGGCAGTCTTTTTGTGGAAGCCAATTAGCTGAGTGCGGTAGTAGAGGACGGACGACAACGGGAGATTGCGAGGCGACGGTGGACGAGGTGTGTGTGGTGTGAATGGACGAGAGGGTGTGAAACCCGGCGAGTGTAGGCTACTGTGCGTGAGGGCGCTCGGAGAATTCTAGTACATTGTGGACTGGTGGGACCTGGACTAAACTGAAGTGGGACTAAATAACATCGCAATACGGACTTTATTGTAAATATTGGAACTGTGAAATATGGACACATAATTTGTAAAATAATTTAATATGTTTTGATACACTGTCTATTGGGACTGATTTTTTATTGTTTAATTATTTTAAATTATTTGGGGTAGTTGTAAATTGTATTGATTAAAGTCATTAATTGTAAACAACAAGTGATATCAATTTATTGTGAGAT
This sequence comes from Clitarchus hookeri, assembly GCA_002778355.1. NCBI lineage: Eukaryota > Metazoa > Arthropoda > Insecta > Phasmatodea > Phasmatidae > Clitarchus > Clitarchus hookeri. Next base: position 238,365 of record NQII01002249.1, on the reverse strand, counting down.
GATGAGTCAAGATAAACTCGTTTGTAGTTATTGTAAATAAAATTAGGAATTTACAATTAACTCTTTTATCAACTGCTCATTGGCTTCTTGCTGCCTTTTTGGGAGGCCGGTGATTGAATTTATTTTACCCTTTGCGTTTATTATTGATCAAAGTCCTCCAAGAGGTGTCTAATACGCCGTGGGCCATAGAAGTACAAGTTCATCTACTTAATTCAGTTCTGAAACTTCTGCAATTTTCTTGCGGCTGTGTGGACGGTAGCCAATCTTGATAAAGGCTGTTCGGTAAATTGAGTACTTTTGGAATCAACTGTTAATAAAAAAAGTACTGCCCGTTAACGGCATATATGCTACCATATGCACTGGCATACAGGCTCCCAGTTAATATAGCAGTCTAAGCCCCGACGTATTGCGAGTGTAATGTTTTAAAATATATAAACATTAAATTACGATCTTGTATGTTAGCTCCTAACAGTTTAACATTTTCACTTCGCTGACTCATGAATAAAGTGACTAGGTGCATGGCAATGTAAATTTTACATATGGCGGAAATATATGAAACTAGGAGAAAAGTAGTTCCTAAGCAGAATTTTAAAAGTATCAAATTAACCTTATTGTTAACAGCATTGTTGATTCCCTTTGCTCGTGGGATTTAGAATCGGTATTATTATTAATTTCAGTTACTGTGCGTGTGCTTGCACACGATGCTGAAAGTGCTGTTACATGAAATTAGAAAAAAAACATCATCGTTTGTCGCTCTGTGTTAATAAATAATAAACACTCTTGGCGACTGCAGTATTCAAATGTGGCCAATTATTGAAAAGCATTTTGAGGGCGTCCTGGCATTTCGCAATGTATTTTTCCTTTTATTTTTCTGTAAAACATCAAACTTCCCAAATAGACCTACAAATTCCTTGTTTCTGCACATAAATTTTTAGGTAAATAACCATCTTCGCAATTTGTGTAACGTATTTCCTTGGTTAAAACTCTATAGTATTTCAAGTACTATGAAAAACAATGGATTTAATTAAAGAGGGTAATTATGGCTAGTCTGTTGCGAATTAAGAGTGAATTGTGAGTGGATGTGTGAGTGTTGTTTCAGGAAGAGAGAGGCTTCAAGTTGCCGAACTGGACGGAAGGCATGTACCCGGACAAACTGCGGGAAATAGGGATCATATACCACGCATTCAGGACGCGGTCTCCCCTCATGCTGAGGCTCAAAATGGGTAAGATCAACACCACAAGTTATTATTTTTTAATTTTTGCAATGAAACCGTTACTGGCAAAGACTTTTATAATAGGTGAAGGGGGCATTGAGTAATAAAAGTTGTGCATAAACAATTATATTTATAATATAACACTTTACAGAAGGAACCGTAGGAAAAGTACACAATTGTTTTATCATATGCTGTCTACGCTCGAAGGCAGCGTCACCGATGACACATATTTTATAGCTGAGGAACAAGGCTCGGACACATCTAATGCTACGGACAGACGGGAGAACGAGAGCAATAAGATGATGGTAGAATGCGACGGCATTGGTAAGCGGAAGCACCACGAGAAAACTCGCTGACAGCCACTGTAACGTCAGCCACGTGAGCACCACAGAAAATCGAACCCCTATAGAAGGTGAATAAGTTAACTACTCGGCCACCACATCACCATTTCGTGTTATAGTTGCTGAGGTCTCGCTGTCTACATCCGCTCATGTTCACGAGCATTCGGGGTACCCAGATTCTGTTCCTAGCCCAGCCATCCTGATTTCGATATCTCACAGTTTTCCGAAGCCACGCCAGTGAATGTTGGAATGATTCCATACCACAGACCACAGCTGATTCTTTCCAAAACATGACTGTCTCTAGTGACCTTGTCGGCGTGAAGTTAAGCCCTGGCTACCCATGTTTGCAATGTGTGTGTGTCAGGGCCGCTGGTGAAGGACATAGTAGAACGGATGACAGCGAAGAGGGACGGGACGGCCCGGCGCAACAGGAGGCTGTACCTGTACTCAGGCCACGATGACAACATCACTGGCATGCTGGCGGTGCTCGGCCAGCCCAGAAGATTCGTGGTGCAGTACGGGGCTGCCATCTCGTTCCAGCTGCATTCCCGGCCCTCCGGCGAGCACCATGTCAAGGTCAGACCCACCTCCATTCCTGCCTTCTTCCTCCCAACTTCATAGAGCGCGCCAGGTATCTGCGAGCTTGAGCAACACCACAGGGAAGGAGGACGTCACTGACGATTACCTGGAATCCAATATATATAGCGCGACAGGTGGGAGTGTAACATAGTAGATTAGAGCATGCCACGTTATGTAAATACACTCACTTGCAAAAACATTTATCACCATGAACGAATTGCGCGAGTAAAACGAAGGTTACTACACGGCATCGTCTAGCAGACATGTGTCCTATTTGCGTTTAATGTGGTTTGCTTGCGCGGATGTACCACTAGGGGCCATACATGTCCCTCCATGCTTATTCAGTCCTCAGACTTCTCGCCCATCGAGAAAGTTTGGGACCAGATTGGACAGAAACTTCAGCCAGCGGCAACTACGGCTAATTTGGAGAGCCAGTGTCACCAACTACCGTAGGATCTCAGGAGAACAACTTAAAAATACGTGCCTCCATTTCCGACCTATTGCCCCCTGTTTCCATGCTACGAGTGGTCCAACACCATACCAACTACATTCTGCATGGGCTGGACTCCTGCAATACATAATTGGTGTAGTAAAATATTTTGATGTTTTCTGTGTACATTCTACCATGTCCTGAGTGTGTACCCACTTACATGCCCCTGCGATGGTACATTAAGTGTGATCAATAGTTTTGCAAATGAGTGTAATAACTGAAACATTGTCCATTATGACCACTTTTCGCTCATACCCCTTCGTATTTTTAAAGCCTCCATTACCATCCACGAGAGTACATCGTTGTAGTCTGTGATTTCGCTATTAACACTACATAGATTTACTATTATTTCAAAGATACCTTGAAAATTTAAAACTAATTTACCTTCTAGTGGGGTGAATAAGACCAAAGAATAGCAGTAATTGTGCACTTTATGATAACAGCATGGAATTAGGCACAGAGGTACGTTTTTATATTGTTATAATATATAGATATTGGGGCACATGTGATGATAATCTCTGAAAGTAATGGCACCCATTTTACCAAATGGCAGTTAAGTATGACTACACCGTAAGACAAAAGAAGTTTAACAGTTCTTTATTGCGAATAATCTTTTTAATGCACACTGCCACAAATATATTACTATAGTTTATGATTTGAGAAGAAAAACGGACAAGCACTTATTCCATAGAATACAAAAAACTCTTGCACATTACAATAAGTTCAATTTTACTACGTGTCACAACTGACACACTCTCCTTCACAAGAAAACGTAACAGTACATGGAAGTTGCATCTACATCGCCAGTCACAAACGTTTTTTGCATTGTCATTATATTAATTCTCGACATATCTTGGCTGCTTGTGGCAAAGTGGTCCATAATAGTTCGTAGCGTCTATTATAATTTCCGCTCCTATTCCATTGAAAAGGCGATGGAAGAACTGGCCTTGGAATAATGACTTGACCGCACACGTGTGAGCCCTGGTATGTAACTCTTCTCACGTGTTCCCTCAGAGCAGCTATAATAGGTGGGATCAAATGCACAATTCTCTTCTTTATGGACATCTTCCTTTCTTCATCTATGTCTAAACAGATAGTGGTTCGGTTGTATAGTAAGATTACAAATATTGCGATGCAGGTAAAAACGCCTTCAGGTAGGGATATTAGTGCTGATCACACATTTAGTACTGCCTATGTCAGTTCAGGGAACACTGGCCAAACGGACAAGCGAGTTTTATTACTATGTCCTGAAAAACACGACACGATACCAAATCCATTGTGAGTGTGGATCAAGGGAAATGCTCGTGATTTATCTGATCCTATTCCAGTTGCTAATTTAAGGTGTGATAAGTAACGAAAATGATTTTCCCTGAGCCAAAATCCAGCCACAGTTCATTCCCTGCAGGCAACCATTGAGCATATGGTATTAATAATACTACAACATCTGGGTTTACAGTTACAACCAGGATGGTTTTATCATAATGCTGCATAGTATGGTGTGCATGCAAAATCATGCGACTGTCTGTTTCTTCATGCATACACGGTGCTACAGACACAAATTATTGTGTTTTTGACCTCCCTCACCATTGGTAAAGATAACTTGGTTTACATGATTATTGAAATATTGTATTGCTCAATCTGTGAGAAAGCTGAACAATTATGGTTGTGTCAAATTTTTGAGAGAATCTAGCTTACAGATATCACACACAGCATATAGGCGTGTTACACATTGAAGCTGTTGGGATAGGTGTGGGATTAATATTTTTGTTGCCCATTTTTTAAAGTTCTTTGTAGTTGTTGGCCTCAGCATCTGAACGGTTAACATTTTCATCAAGGATGTAACAGGTACAAGTTGATGGATTGGTCTGATCAGTCAAATATAATTCTAAGAATTTAAGGACATTACTTTTTGAACTTATATGTATATGTCCCCCATCAGAAAGAGCTGGTAGGTTTCTTGGTTCTCATGATGAAATAAATTTTCCAGATCTCCGCCTTGTGTCTGACATACAATGTATAGTCTAGCAAATAATCAAAGATCGTTTTTTAAAGTGACTATCTTATTCTTAGTTTTTTGGCTGCTTTACAATCTATGCAGTCTGAAAACTCTGAACTTGTTACAGTGGATTGTGTCATCAATACATCTCGTTGTAAGAATTAAGCACTCTGTAGAGAATAACTTAAACTTCTCCAGACTCACAGCTTTGACTTTCATCACAATATTGACAGCCTGAGGACAAGCAATTACCTTTGTCGCAATGGATATGAGGTCCATACTATCTTTATCGAATGGATTTCCAAGTCTTTCCATTACAGTAACCAGTGAGCGAACACATTTGGCGAATGCTGCTTGGACGCTATTTGTATGATCGTGGTGCCATGTATCTCACCAGACTCTATTCTGTACCTTCCATCCATCCTACTCTGCAATAACATGTGCATTTTCCGGACCTGCCCCACCATGCCCCTCGATAGGAGCATTATCTTGCTCATGAGTTTGGTCAATAGGCATCGATAAATATGTATTTGTGGTCTTGTGAAAAGTGAAACATCAAGCATTGAAGTTAACATCCACGCTGTGGTGTTGCTTTTGAAGGTTAGCCATGTCTCTCAAATTAACTGAAATCCACCTGGCGTAGTTGGTGTGGTCCAAAGAATGGAATCAGGGGGCTAGTTCGTGCAACGCATTGAGGTACATTTAAAGTAGAGTAAACCAGTACTTGAACTGAGCGTAACTGTCTTCTCTGATATGGCACCATTCCTCAAAATGTGTCGCTTCATCTGTATTCACTTCACAGCTTCGATCGTATTCTCGTCTTTGAAGAATATATATGAGGAGTGGCAGTGACTTGGTGAGCTCTTCTTGTCCGTATGATGTGGGCTACTTTCAGGAACGGATTTGCAGTAACTTTAGTTGCAACTTCTACTTCAACTAAAAGCCTCAACCCACCCGCTATTTTCTAGCAAGTCACCCAATATCTTTAAGGCTGCCATTTCAATGTGAAGTCCACCTAACATTACCACTATTTTCTCCTCCACGTACATTTCCGGCCACTTCAACTTAATCTGCTTAGCTAACGCAAAGAGAGGCTGGTCAAAGGTGATTACTAGAATCTCCCCTAGATTTAAGAAATCTAAAGCTTTCTGGACAACATACTGTACATTGAATGTCGGATGGTGGTTGCTGTATGAGCACTTTCAAGGTAGAGTGGAAGCAGAGCAAGAGTGCACAGATGACATTCTGTTCATTCTCGTAGCTGGAGCGAAAGAACGACCATGATATATTTAAGTTTTTTGAAATATCTTTCAGTTCTTTATGTATGGTCTTCAGCCATAGGCATTCTACCTGTGAATGCTGTACAGAGCCATCTGCGGTGTGAGATACATGACATGCCGGTAATGTAATTGATTTCTTGAAACTGCCATCTACAGGGGTTATATCTGTGTAGGAATATGGAAATGGATGAATTTTCTTCCCACCACATGACTGTAGAAATTCTTCTTGAATAACAATTGTTTGAAGAACTCCTGCACCAGAGAAAATTGAATGTTGGGTTATGGAGATTCCAAGGTCATGGAAAGAACATTTTAATTCTGTTTCTGATGAATAGTGGCCTATATTGTCAAGAGCAGCACTTGTAAATATTCCGTGCTTTAACACAGGAGGACAGACTACTTGTTATTGTGAAGTTGCTGCCACACCTTATTACACAACTGTGTAGAGAGTTGCAGGACATGGTCATATGAAATATAGATACCAAGACTGTAAAACTTCTCAATTATTTATCTCTTTTGTGTGCGAGCATGCAGCATGAGCCCTAAATAAATGAAGAATGTGGTTCACTGTAATGGACATTTGTCATACTCTACTACGAGAGGAAGGTGGTCTTCTAGTACATCTGTGCTTAACGCTATTGAACTTCAAGTGTTGAACGATTGTAAGTGTGGCAGTATAATTATCTTCAATCTGGCTATTATTAATGCGTGGGCCATGAAGTATTATATTCACCAGTGAAAGAAAAAAATGTGGAACATTGTCTTGTTAACATATACTGAAAAACCAGGTAAAAAATTTTCCTTCTGACAATTTGTGCAGCTTGTGCTAGCTGAACTCCATCATTATCCCTATAAAATTCACAAGCTTTCATATGTGAAGACCATACATCATTATTGAATGCTATTATTATGTATCTTCCTTTGGTATACGCTCTAATATCAGAGAAATGTGCCAGAACTCTTTGTTAAAGTCGTGTTGTGTGAACTCTGCCATCAATTTGGACCCCAAGCTGATTGAGTCTTTTTAATTGCAGGTCAGTAATATCGGCAAGCTTGAAAACAGGAGATGTCTTATCATCCTCACATACTTCCTCAATGTGCATAACTAATTCAGCTAAGACTAAAGAATGCAAAAATTTCTCATGGATGTTTGGTTTGGATTCACCAGCCTTAGGCTTTCTTGCTCTGTTGTACAACTGTAACAAACAACTAGTGTGGTATTTAGCCTCAAGTCCCGCCATGTCTCCCGCGCTTAGTCTACCCAACAGGTCATTATCTTGAACAAGTTGTGCACAAGTCCTAACACGAGCATTTAGTACAAATATGGACGCATCATGAAGACCTTCACGGCCAGCTACCTTAATGCAGAAGAAGCATTTTGCCTCTTTGGTGGTCGCTGCTGATGTATAACAGACACGTTTCGTTGCAGGAGGTGCTCTGTCTTCTGGAAAACTTCATTTGTCTTAACCCTCTTTAACAATGTGTTGTAATATCTCAATTTGCATGACTGATGATGTTCTTTATGAGCTGTCATTGCAGCCTCAATGCCAGAATCTTTATCAAATATTTTCAGTGAGAGTCTTCTTGGTAACAGATCCAGTTCAGTAAATGCAGTCAAGTTTTGTGATTAGGTACTGTATCAACTCTCTATATATTTTCTCTTGGATTGTGTAGGACAAGAAAGCTGTTCATGTTTTTTGTCCTGTTTGCAATTGGCACGCAGTTTCCAGTTTATTTCAACTTCATGTTGTGGCATTGACCGTCCTGGATTCTGGAGGTCAACAAGCAATGAAATATAATTATATGCTTCGTATATGCCTTTTCAAAAACCAAAACCTGCCAAGATCATATAAAAGAATCTAAATGTGTAATTGACCGAAAGTGATTAAAGAACTCATATATTTCAAGTTAATTTACATATTAAATCATTTACAAGTCTTCATTTACACTTTCATACATATCATCCTCATATCGTAGGGGATTAATAGGTTTTTTATTGTCAACATACCTGAATAGATTGCAATGTTAAACATTAAGAAATAATGATTATGACATTAGAATCCACCAAAAAATGTACATTTCTCAAATACTAAATTTCGTTCGACAGTCATATAGTAAAATGGCTGCCATTGCCTTCAGAGGCTAGATCACATGTGCCCCGATATCTATATCTTTTAACAATATAAAGAGGTACATCTGTGCCAAATTTCATCCTTTTATCACAAACTGCACAATAATTGTGCTTATCCGCCTCCCTATTCGCAGTCTTGAACTTTCCGAAGATGTTAATATTTTCCGTTCGGTTAGTTAGAATGTTACCTGCTCATCTTTCTTACCCTGCCCTCTTTTTTCGCCAAATGAGAGCGGTCTATAGTAGAACTGTTTGTAACCGTCTTCCAAGCTCGCAGATATGTGGCGCACAGAATACTACGTTAACAAGCTTCCCGGTGGACATGTTTTGCAGTGCCAAAGAATAAATATTTTTCATACATTCTAAGGAGGCGGCACAGAGAATATTACAAAAGACAATGTCGAAGTCATCGACTGGCCAGTCGGCTTCCAGTATCATTGCAACCGGAAATAGTTTCGACGGTATCTTTTAATTTTTAAAGTATAGCGTGGTAATTAAAATGTATTAGCTACGTTGTTTAATCGTCTTTAGCAATACAATACTCTAAGCACATGTGTATGTGCTGGGAGTTTAGAAATTATTTTTATTAGTTATTGCTACCTGGGAGCAGAAAGAGACCAGGCAAAAGCATTTGTGTTTTGTACTTTCAACCGAAAGCAAAACACACGCAAATGTTTATTTACTAACCAGGTGATCGCAACATTAATGTTTAGCTGTCATTTTTAACTTTTAACTGAGATCAGTGATAATATCTGAATACATATGTTTCAGCGTGGTCGTGATTATTGGATTCTACCGATAGCAAAATACCCTAATTGACACCGGGGTGGAACCTTGGCTAATGTTCTCACATTAATACCCTATTTTTTTGTAGTACTTGGCTTCAAGGATGAACGATGTATAAATATTTAAATTAACAATTAAATGTTCTTTAACACTTCTTACTTTTTTAATAGCCCAAAATAATGGTGTGGTAAATGGAACAGACCAACAAATTATGGGCCTTTTTTGCTCTTATTTCACTGCTCTTTTGCTCTTCCTCAGAAGCAGGATTAGAAAGAGCATACATTATGTTCTCTGAGAGAGAAATAGCTGTGTTCATGACGCCCGAACAGCCTGTAAAAAATACTTCCTGTTAAACGAATACGCAAAATTAAGTAGTGCAAGAAAAGTTCAGGATAAAAAGAGTAGTACTACAAAAGAACAGGACTCCCGAATAAATTTATTGGAACAAGTTTTGTCCAAGATGATGGGCGCAGTGGTTCGGGCTGAGGAGTCAACCATGTGTAGAGCAAACAATAGATGAAGACCTCTACAAGGCAAAGAGAAAATAGTGACCATAAATATACTTGATGATAAGAGTAAAGAATTCACTAAATTACAAACATACAACTTAAAACAAATATTGCATTTATAAACTGAAAGCGAAGGGGGCGTGATTTTTATAGCTGATAGCTCATAACACGCGGGTTTGTTGCTGGTACCTTCGAAGTGCGCGTAATGGTGAATTAATAAAAGCTGCCACCTTGAAATGGATCGAGTAAAAACCCACATAAGTGGAATTACTTGTCAACAACTTTGATGTTGGCGTGAAACGTTCGCTACACGAGGATCCGTATGTGGGCTTTGCATTTGATTGTCTGCTGCGTGCTGCAAAATATTCCTTATTGCTGAGCTGCCGGTGCGAAAGTATGTTACGAGATGCTGATTGGCAGATGGCGTTCTGAGATGTTGCTGCCCGACAATGCCATTTTAATGATGTGTACTGCTGGAGTTCGCAATAAATAGAGCTGATTCAGTTCTGTATTCTCAAGAATTGTGTGGCTTTGCAGTGATTTTTCAGATTGTGGGTTTCGTTCCAGACAGCTGATTTCTATAATTGTTCCAAATAAACCAGGTTCATCGTAACTCATGGTAGGTTGGAGAGTTACTCATGAACTCATAAATGGTTTTATCTTCGGAATGCTAAGAAGCATGCTTAGAGACCCAATGACTATAGGTAATTAAGTTGGCTGGTACCTTTGACCATTTGTAATTTTTTCGAATTTCAAATGATAGAGAGGAATTTTTTAAAATTTTTCTTCTCTGGTAATTTATGTGCAATTTATTTTAAAATATGTTTTTAAATGTGTTTCATTAACTGAAAATTAGGTACACATAATAACAATAAAATGACAGCATGTAAATCAACGCTATATAACACCGTATCCTAGGAGAGCATAGCTGTGAAATTTTTATTGTAGTTCTCCACCATGTGGAATGCTTATGTTTGCAGGTTTTCTTCATGCCTAACACAGACTTGGAGGATGTCCACGAGGTGCAGATTCCTGGATGTGGACCAGTGTGTGAGCTAGACACGTTTGTGGAGGTCATGTCACCAGTGATACCAAATGACTGGGACAAGGAGTGCCAACTCAAAACAACCAGCACCAGCTAGATGTGCATCAACGAAGATGCCCTTCCGTCCATCTCTGCCCATCCATCTTATTTCCATTATTACTCTGTTCATATAACTCTCGTTCTTTAAACTATTCGCCTATTCTTCTTCCTTACATTCATTGCACGTCAGTCTGCTCTTCACCCATCTTCCGCCTGTCCTCTGAACACCCACTCACCACCTGTCCAATCTATACCCATCAGTCCTCTGACCATGTATTCCCGAAAGTGTCCACTGCTCATTTATCCTTAATCCTCCCATCCTCCATCCGTCCTCCAGTCTCCGTTTATCCTCTGGTAAACCACACTTTATCTCTCTATTCCGTCGTCCATTTAGCATATGTACTGCATATGTCCTCTTTCTGCCTGATCAATGTCCATTAATACTCCACACTAGAAATAGAAAAATAGAAATTTTAAAATGCTATTCTTCAAACATGTTAATGTCTCAGTTATTTTTGCATAAAGAGAAAACTGGGATATACACTCTGAAAAACTCTGAGTCATTTTCTAATCTGCAAGTGAGCAACGATGGAGTCCTACCTTACTCTACGCAATCCGCCAATGTGGGGTCCATCAGGTGCACCTTTCTTCGTGTTGAGATTTTATTGGCCAGCAGTGTAAATTCCTTTCCCTATACACTTATTTCCAAGTAAGATTTTTGGGATCCTATATGGCGTAGATAACAGTGCTTCATAATTTAAAAATCAGTTACATAGTAGGATTTTTTTTTCTCAAAATTATTAGATATTAAGAATTATGGATACATATTTACAACAAATACATACAACTTTTAAAAAAATAACTGAACTTCTGCGTGAAAGTGTGCGTTAATTATGCATATTTTCCAAATCAAACATTATTATGTACATAACTCGAAACCTGAATAAAGACCTAGCTACTGTATGGAGAATATTTTAACAGAAAATAACAACCTGTCAACTGAATTCCAATAAAACGTTGTATTTTTTTCTCTGTACACGGAAATGTTTAAGAGATTTTGGGTGTATTAATAAAATCATTCATAATATATGTTATCGTCCCTTTTAGTCAATGTCTACAATTGTGGACATTTTGAGTGACAATATTATGCATATTTTTGGTTTTAAATAAACATAGCCAGGAACAAGTGTTCGATCTCGTACATCCTTTTAATTTGGCGGAAGCCATTTTCAAATGATATATATTATGTTTGACGCAAGCTGTTTGCTGGTTTTTATGGTGAATGTAAGAGCTACTTTTCTGTAAGCACTGCTTAAGCCAGAAATTCTGCTACGTGCAATGAGTAAAACAATCCATTTGTTTATCACTGAAAGTGTTGATACTATGTTTGCACAAATAATGCTGCATTCTTAACATCACTCTAACTGGACTTGAATGTTACAGGATCACTAAAAAAAAGTGCAGTTTTAAAAGAATATTACTCATTATATACTTCCTGGGAGTTCAACATGCATTTCTTGTGGAAATAGCATTTTCATTTGCAGTCACGAATATCCATGGACTATTTTTCATGCTGAATCGTTAACATAGCCAAAAAGAAAATCGAGATGTACGTTAAGGATAAGTGTCATATATATTATGGATATTTTATTTTCTTATTTTGTTTCCAATGATGTTTGGGAAATTTTACATATAGCCATGTTAAATAATGATTTCTGATTTTGTTATTTTGTAACATAATCAAAAATAGCCAAATATATAGCCCTACTGTGAGTGGTATATTTCCAATAAGTTCACAATTGTATGTTTTCCTCCTACCTTTATTTCCGTTGCACTCATCATTGTCTCTCCTTGTAGTCCTCAAGGACACTTATATTCCAATTTTTCTGGACATCGTTATATGTTACACAGTCAAGGAAGATGGAAATAAGACACGTACAACGTAAAGATGACCAGCCGAGAACGTTTTGGTGGGATACCAACAGAGAATCAGAGCGATGGAAGGGAACTTATCGACGATAGGTGCAATAGAAGAAATGCAGACGAATACCTAGCTAAATTGAAAGAAAACTGAAGAATGATGTTGCGCATTGTACGTCCATGTTTTTTTCAACGCTTTAATCTCTCGGTCGAATTCTTTCCATTTCGTCCATAGTTCACCTCCCTACGTAGTGCTACATTGTCTTTCTTCATTTATGTCCATCGCCCATCAGTTTGCCTTTCATCGCACACATCGTTAGTTCGTTTTACTTCTATCGAGTCAGTTTTCATTTCATCGCATTTTTCCGTGGATTCTCTTTTTGCGAGGAGACATAGTGTATCGCTCCTAATTAAATTGGGGGTCCACTAGGCGACTGATTGCAGCTTCGGTTACCTCTCTTGCCACATATTCGGTTAGGTGGTTGGGGAAAACTCGCTGGCTCTTGTTTTGAAATGGCGTTTATTAAACTGGAAAGAGCGCTCAGAGGTAGTCTGCTACTTGCCGCTGAGCGTGGAGACGTACTCGTCCCACTGTGTCCCACTGTGCTTGGTAGAAGTTGCCGGTGACAGATTCCCCCAGCTTGTACTTGGCCGCGAACTGCCTGCTGGAGAAGTTGCGGCGACCTTCCCTGTCGCTGTGAACAAAGCCGGCACATTGCCACATTAGCACCAACGTCAGCATCGCACAATACCTAAACCTACAGTAACTGCAGATGTCACAACTTTGCAGATGTATTTGGCCAGTCAGCCGTTTCCTTTTCTCCTTTTGTGTTCTTGGTTTTTCTTCCATAACTCCAAGAACCTCTATCAAGGCCGGGTACGCCATAGAAAATCATCATTTGTGGCATGTTGTTTACGAGTATTTCTGAAAAAGTAATTATGTTTAGAAAAGTAATTTTATAGCAATCACATTTTTCAGTTTTTGTGATCTTTGTATTTTTGGAAGCATCCGTATAATTTTTTCCATATCTAAATATGATTAAACGGAAAATAAATAAATGGAAATCTCATGCAAAACAACGCAGACAAAAATGTATAAATGTGCTTTGAACGTTTATTAATAGGTATTCACTTTCCGCGCGAATTTGACAGCTGTTTACAGACACTTCGTTTCTCACTGGGATTATGTTATTCGTGACGTCAGCTGCAGGCAGTGCAGTACGTGCCGTGCGACCTCAGGCGTTCACGGGAAGTGACCAGATTAACCCGGTCAAAGTAAAACTTTCACTCTGTTCGTTCGAAAACTGATCTCTCGAAGTTTGCTCGCGTTAGGAAAGTCTACCGGGTAAAACAGATCCTCTACTCAGTCTACTCGATCAACTCTGGACTAACCCTGCTCGACCCTAGGGTAAACTGGTCTTTGCGGGCGACTGTCATGAAATAAAGCGAAATCATGTACTCGTAACAAAATATATAGGCATATTGCAAATATGGGGAAAAAAACATAGAAGAGGTGGTTTTTTTAGTTAATATTTCTCATGAAATGAGATTTGAAATATAGAAACACTCAAAACATATCGACCAGTCATGCAGCACCCGGGAATTGCGTTTAATAATAATAATTCAATAAATATAAGAGTAATGTTATTGTGCCGTTTTTATAAATATGGTGTGATATACTTGTTTGAATATATCTTAACTTAATCAATACTATTTATCATAGTCATAATCATTTTATCACATAATTATACGAAATATAATACATTTTTTATATTAGCATGTTGAGTTCCCTATCATCGTAATAGTTTGAGTAACTTTTACCGTTCGTAATAACCAGGTCAATTTCTAGCGATCGAGTAAAGCTGGTCACGTGACAGAGTTAACTCAGTTATCGTTACCCGGTTACTTTTCGTAAACGCCTTTCGAAGGATGAATCTGAGCCACGTCGAGTCAGTCAGCGCTGCATCGCCAATATCTGGCGTCACAGTTCACTTTTTAAGCTGCGTTATCACAATTGAATATGATAAAAATGTATAAGAAATTATCTATATTTACAAATATATATGGAACTATAAAAAGGAACTTGAAAATATAACTACGAAACAGACTAGAATATATGTTTTATAAATCTATAGCAGTTCCAACACTATTATATGTAAGTGTATCATAATTCAAGTAACAGGAGAAGCGATTTCTTAGGGCTGTTAAAGGATGCAGTAGATCATATAAACTAAGAAATGAAGAAATAAGGGAAGAACTGAACATCTATGGCTAAAGAGATAAAATCCAATGAATCTGAATAACATGGATATATCATATAAATCGAATGCTTAAAATAATGAAATATAAGCCAGAAGGCCGTAGAAGTCCGGGAAGACCGTGGAAGAGATGGGTATCGCAACAGGTAAATGCCTAAATCACGAAGTGAAGAAAAAGAATAACCCGCCATTTTATGAAAATAAAATACTTGAACTATTAAGAACATTTTTTATTAGCATTGAAACGCTGTAGCAAACTGCAGGGGAAGGTGGTGAAACCTGTAGCAGAGGCGTGGTTCGTCACCCTGCAGCTTGTCCGACTGCAGGTGTAGCAGGAACACCTACTTATCTGTGTAGACCTGCAATAAAAACAACACAGCCACTCAGGTTACGTTCCTGCATTGTGAACGAAAATAATAAGCAGAACACTCTTACTAGGCTATGTTTTTCAAAGATGTTATTCTATTAGTACTTCTAGTTTTCACCCGTTTCTACCCCAACACTAAATTTGTACGCTTTTAACTAGCTACCAAATATATCGAGTGGCGTGGATAGAATTATTTTCTGAGCAGAAGCGCTGTAAGCAAGAACATGCATTTTTAAATTATTTTTAAATGCTATATTATTTCTTAATCCACATAAAAAATAACGCAATGTGGATGTTTTTAATCGTTCCTGGTTCATGTCCCCACTTAAGGATAGAAGGCTAATCTAAGAAATTTAACAAACTTAACCTAAACAGAAATACCACCCAAGGCCCTGTCTACAATTAGCGTTGTCTTCGTGCATGTCCGAGGAGACGCAAGTGCTAATTGATGCGCGTGACCCAGTGATCTCACGGTCCGCATGTCCTAGGTCCCAATGTTTATTGACGAATATTGACTCTGTTCGTGGACATGTCCAAACCTCAGTTTCAAAATATTGCAAAAAAATTATTATGTTTTTTTTTTTTAGAAAAATGCCTAACATTATAATGTAAACACAGAAAAATGACAACAATAAACTGGAGTCAATATTAATTAGTTAAATAACATTGTGTGTTGTTAAATAACAATATTTAGTAATTAACCCTACTAAATGAAAATCATAAATATTAATATCATGAAAACAAATAAATTTGTACAGTACAATAAAAGTTCATAAAACCAGTGCTACAAACATTAAACAACATTGCATTTTGTTACGAACTAGCTTTTCAGCCAATTCGTACATGAAAGATTATGAGAGAATGCTGGGGGCGTAACTCAAATAATGACTCGTTAATTCGGTAGTGCAAAACAGTATCTGATGAATTTATTACAATTTACGGTTATACAATTATTATTTATATTAGCATTGACCGGGGGAGCTTTACATTGAATTTAATATTATGTTTATTGTTACTTCACTCACGCCATTTTAAATAACCCTAACCGGAACGTCATCACCTTGTTAATGTTGCCGGAGGCTGAATCTAGGAGACGGTTAGCGACGGCCGGACACCCATCTTCCTGGTCTGCTCCGCTGGTCGGGTCGCCAAAGGACTAATGATGAATGACGACGACGAGACGGTTAACGACGGCCTATATCAAGCGCGCGGTTCGGCGGCCGCGCTCAGTGACCGGTGGAGGGGATTCTGCAACTGTCGACGACCAAATGGTGGCGTTGCAATCCCGCTCGTTTATGTTTGAAGGTGTGATCAGGCAAGCCGTTCAGCTAAGGCCTGACCACACCGTAACAATTTGTAATTTATTATGTAAATACATTTATAATGAGGGTTTGCTGACTTAAATATCAGTATCAAGAAAAACTGTTCATATCTGCATGTTTATTGCGCTGTACCGTCCGCTACAGAAGGCTTTGTTTCCAGACATAGCAAATAAAGACATCACGTCGCCGTGTTGGGACATACCTGCGGACATGTCAAACCCAATTGTAGACAAACCCTAATGGAATCCAGCGTGGTCCAAACACGACGTCATGGGAATGGCCAGCCTCGCCAACAGCTGAGATGTGGCTACAGGACCGTCTAAAGCTGGTAACGACCCACGGACACATGTTAACGTTACGAGTTTCGTGTGACCAGCTGCTACGTCCGAGAAGGAGCTTTCAGAAACTGACAACAGAGCAGAGTAAATCGAGAAACGTGACGTACGTCTTGCGTTTATGGAAATGCGGAGAAAGAGTTAATTTCGCATAGCAAAATATATGGATCCTGTCCTAACATACGTATCGTTCAGGTCGGCTGCCCAACAGAGCAACATTGTTCATGTTAACAAGTGTAAAATGCCCCAGAAAGTACGATGCGTCTTTACGTGTTGTACGACACGATTGTCTTCACGATCTCTAGCTTACGAAGGCATATTTTTCTGATCATAAAGACATAAACGACACAAGACAGTATTAAAAATATTGCTGTTTGCGTATCTATCAAACGCTTGTCACATTGTCTTGTCGTGCGACGTCTGTATAAAATGGGACGTAGCAGAGTTACATGCGTATTTGTGGTGTGGCATTTCCCTTTTTCCTTTACTACTGTAAACTTCAAACAGTTTATTATTGTTATTTTACGGTGAGCGCCCTCAAAATCCCTTGTAGTGGTTATTCGCCATTTTATTTCAACAAGTGGAAAATAACACAAGAATCCATCACGATATCTCGACAACAAGGTCACTGATAACACTGATATCTGATTCAAGGTGCACGACGTATTTAACGTGTATAAAAAACACATACTTTTATTCGATTTCAACAAATTATTTCTAGAAAGTGTTTTTTCTTTGGATATCGCAGGAAGTTTCCTGGTCATATATTGGTGCTTTTGAAGAAATGTATTAAATATAATTATTTCCAAGTTTTTGTTTTGACTTATCCTGTACTATCTTGATGTCAATTTTTCATTATTTTATCAGAGTAGTTTAAACGTCATTAACAAAAAAAATTAAGCATTAGGAAATAATAACAAATATACGCAAATTTAAAGTTACACAATTTTTTTTATATTTGACTTTTTATTTAAGCGTTGCGTTAAGATTCTGTTTGCATGCATTTTGCGTTGTTCAGTTATTTATGTGGTGATTTGTCATTATGAATAATTTATGGAAATAATTTTCTTTAAACTGTGTATCAATTATTTTCTGAATTCAATTGACTGAATTTATATTATCGTATTAAATTAATATTTGGCAGTGTGAATTGGCCTTCTGAAATACACGGTGAAATGTAGTCGGTCGTCGTACGACAAAACACACGTTTATAAAAGCCGCTACACGTGGGCCATATTTCTGTATTTAATTTCATAAAACTGAAATTTTCCACATATTCCATTTCATATATTTGTTATGACTTTTCTAATAATTTTTCTAATAAATACATACAGCGATGCAGTACTAAAAGCGTGTTGTTTACACGATCGCGGTACCAATATCGTGGACGGGCACAACCTACATCAACTCTACACATACACAAATATAGTGTAAACGCACACAATACACATGCACAGTGATCTTTTCATAACTGATATGACACTGACATTGTCAGTTTATTTACTATGCTGCATTTAGTACCGGGGAAGTTAAGGCCTTCTTGAATTTCATTTCTTGTAAATTGTATTTAGCATTTTGTAGGATTAATGGAATACCACGACATTCAACAATATAGCACGCTATGAGACTATTATTTGGGAGTATCACGATTCAAAATTCGAACTCCCTTAAATCTTTACATAAGCGGTAATTATTCTCGGAAGTTCCTAGAGGGACGTTTCAAATTTAAAACCAACAAAATAAAAATATATGAAGTGAAATTATTACTTAAAAGTTCCGTCACGAGAAAAAATGTATTTCAAAAATACTTCAGCAACTTGCTTTTTGAAATAATTATTGTGATTACGATACCCATTCGTTTATTCCAATAACTTCACCTGTATGCTATTCATATTTTCATGTTTCAAACAGGTAATACTAACATGACGGTGATTTGGTATTTTTAGGGACTGGAAAATTTCACAAATTCATTTTAGGACAACGTAATCTTAAAACACACATACGTTTCTTTTATGTATGCAATTGGATGGAAGTATGTTATACATGCCCAGGTGAACTATAAGCCAGTAACGGACCTGCAAGGAAACGAGCACCGAATCCCGCGCCCCGTGGTCTGAAGTAAACTGGCTACACACTGCGGCAGCAGCCAACGAACAGAAAGTTGTCTCTCGAAAATACGTAAGGTGGCGGAGTGTAGCCTACAGGTCCTTTAAAACGCGATATTTTCCTATCCCTATGTATTTGGTATTTATTATTTGCGTCCCGACCTCGTCTTCGGTGGTACTATCGCCGACTCCAGCTGATTGCCTACGTTGACAACGATGCCATTCGCAAACCATTATGGTATGGCCCTTTATATTTAGAATGTACGTGACCGTCTTGCTTGATAGACATCAATCCGCCATCCCGTCAGTATTTCAATAAATATTTCATTCTTTCGATCAATATAACTGAAAAAACCAGAAAAAATATCTAAATTGCTACAAAAATACCCATAAACAAACCTCAAGAACATACCCCAAAAACATGCCTATAAATACCTCAAAAACATACATTAAAACATACCTCAAAATTTTTTTCAAAATATGCCACAAAACATACCTCAAAAACATTCCTTCCTCAAGATATTCCTCACGTCGTTTGCTCATTAAATAAAACTCAGCAGACTTTAAACAACATGAGAAATACATAATACTTCGGAATGATCCATAGCCCTCATTGTGTACATTTTCGCAGAACCTGTACCTAAAGTAACTCTTACAATCGATGTTATACACCACTAAATTAATAAATCTTTCAAAAAGTGGTAGGGGACAGAGTGGTTTGATAAATTAAACACACTACTGAGTGTACATAAATTTGCTGTTTTACTTATTTCATACACTCCAACTTTGCATATTTTAGATGCTTGCAGATCATGAACCACGCCCAATTGTTTCATTTCATGCAACCACTGTCATCAAACTCAAAGATGATTGACGATATCTCAACAATGTGTGAATGATCCCCACATTTTAGAATGTCAATCGATTGTATGAGTTTATAATGAGGTTCGTTCTGGTCTTCAGGAAGTATATAGCGAACGTTCTTAACGTTTTCCGCCGTCTTCAGGTCACATTACGCAGAAAACTTGTTGGAGAGATGCGTGAGCATATCAGGAAAATCACCATCATCATCACGAACACCGTCATAATTTTCGTAATCATTTTTCACCTCTTCATCACAGATATTACCCGCATCTTTGTCATCACAGACATAGTTGAGTATAATTTGTTTTGTACGAGAATTCTCGTGGCGACATTATTCTTCAGAGTTATAGGTGTTACACTAACTTTTTGAAGCTCGTCCAGTTCACATGACAGTTTATCAAGTGTACATTTCTCACGAACCGACTATATAACATGCTTATCATTGCTTGTATTATTCCCTCTTCTTCTGCAAACATATTATGCAACATATTAACCGGAGGCCGTATTTTCAAAACATGCTGCTTCTCAGTTGGCAAAATATCATTATAGCTGAAGACCTTGATGCGATTATTCAAGTTTTATCCTCGAGCGAACTGTCTCGATCGGTTTTTTACACTATTACACTTCTCATATCACTGAGTATTATAGCTATGTATCTGAGTTATCGATGGTAGTCCAATTCCCCTATCGGATCTTCGTCAGGCAAAAAGACGTTCATCAAGTGTCTGGCATTATCCTCAAAGGATTGCAATAACTGTCCATCATGCTCCAGAGCTGGAAGCTCGTCTGAGTTTTTAATCTTCCCTGACACCATTCGGTAAACAAGGCCCCACGGATGTTAATTTCCCTTATCCGTGACTAATTCTCTCCATGCTGTTTGTCTTTTCTTTCTCAGCCTCCGCCGGTAGTTCGCTCTAAAGACATTGTACTGATGAATTGCTGCTTGTCGATGTTCTGGGGGGTACGTTCTTTTGAAACGCTTGACATCTCTGCGAAGCAGTTCAAGTTCATCGTACCACCAGGGATGGTGTCGTACCTTTCTGGTCACTCGAGGAATTACTTCCTGACAAGTGTCCATAATGATCTTTACCAGATTCTGGGCTTTTGTATCGATATCCACATTAACATGTTCCTTATAATTTGCCAGGTTCTTGAGTAGCACTTTGTCAAAGAGCGGCCAATCAGCTCAGGCTGTAACAAACCGGGGCCTTGTTGGTTTCTCTCCCTTACCACTTTTCAGCCGAATGGTGAACAGGATCATCTTATGATCTGAGTCCACTTCGTCTGAAACCCTCAATTCCCCAATCAGACCAAGGGCACACGTTATTACTACATTTGCGTCTAGATATGATTCTGAGTCATGGGCTGGTGACCAGTAGGTCGCCTCATGTCCAGGTACGTTTGAAACCTGCAGGTTGTTCTCAATAAGGTACTTACTGACTTCCTCTCCTCGACCGTCCAACACCAGGGAATTCCATAGTTCGGATTTGGCATTGATATCCACACCGAATATATTATTTTCTTTCGCTCTCTGTACGATAACATTCCACTGGGAAAGGTGTAGTTCGATCCGGGCTTGAGGTTGGAAGTATGACGATACAATCGTCACACTCCCGTCTCCCATTTCCACCTTCAAACACGCATGATGCGGGTTTGATAGAGCTTCCAGTGGGATAAAGTTAATATCGGGGTTCCGTACCCATATTCCCGCCATTGACTTTTCCCCAGTTAAAATGAAACGGCCTTGAAGAGTCGGTATTTTTCCATGAGGCAGGTAGGGCTCCTGCATCAGTACCAATTGCAGTTGTTGCTCCTGTCCAATTCTATGCAGTTCCATGTTTGGAACTGCTGCCCTTTGCAGATTGATTTACCCGACGTGTAGCAGCACATATCCCTCAGACATATTAGGTCCTCTCGAGTTCCAGAGCTAACTATCTCTGATGTACTGGACAATCAGTAGACCCAACTCTGTGATCTGTATCATTGCGCTTCTCTCGAAGGCAATTGAAACACTTGAATCCCTCGGCCTTTTTCGTGCATTCCGAAAATTTATGTCCAAGATCTCCACAACCAGAATATACCAGTGGGGATCTGTTCGCTTGAGAAGTTCTGTTCACGCACTGTTTCCAATAATTCTGGGTTATCGTATTCTCGAGGAACATAAAAAATGATGACCTTGGGGCCTCGTCTTTCGGGTCTTCTACCCGAATACCCAGTTCCTCCATCCGGTTAGCATTCCTTAGCTTGGGTAGGGTTTCCTCATCCTCCGCTTCCAGGAGGATTCCACCCTTACCCACTGCTCTGAGATTTTTCACTTTCAACTGCTCCTACAGATCGACTTCATTAGATGGACTCCTGCCTAACGACTTCTGCCGAACGACTCCTGCAGAAACCGACTCCAGTAAAGAATCACTCCTGCCGACTTACTCATGTCGATACTTTACCCGTTTGCTAATTGAATAATAATTACCTCGAAAGAGTGATAATTAAACCTTAGGAAAGCCCCATAGCAATGCTTCTGTCATATTACACAGGGCCGATGTTTATTGGCAAGCTATTGCCCAGGCGATGTCTTGAGCCAGATGAATGGACGCTGGAGAACACACTACCGAAACGGTATGCCCGTGAGCATGTCAACGACCGACGATGTTGCACCATTTGTCCGGTAGGATCGAACTGACAAAATACTTGCAAACATATTCGATGGCCAACGAAATGTTTCCGGTTTGCATAGCACTCCGCGGAACTTCGCGCTTAACATTAATATATTGCACGTTACCTGAGATTCCTTCTCACAACAATGTGTATATGGGTTTTCTCAGAGTGCTCCCAAAAATTTTGCCTTCTTTGAAAGTAAACTGGGCTCATTACTAGAACAACGCCAGTAATGTTTAGCAAATTAAATGGATTGTTCGCATTGTTTCGTGAAAGTAATCGAGAGGGCAAGTTCGCACAATAGAGTATCACAAGCGTGCATTGTCCATAGTGTGTTCACTAGCGTGTCTGTTCGTCCGGATCGAAGCTTCGCTTGTGCATAAGTTTGCCAAAAAGTATCGGCCATTTACCATATGACAGAAGCATTGCTACGAAAGCTGCATAAGATTTATACCCAACACAGCTCGCAATGAATGTTATGATTTATCTGCATACATGCACATGGGTATAATCATGCCTTCGATGTTAGCTGTTATTCAACCAGTAAACGAGTAAATTTTTGGCAGGAGTCGGTAGTCAGAAGTTATTCTGCAGGAGTAAGTATATGTGTATGACTTATCTTAAATGAAGATGCAGCGAACCACTGACTATATGTGAAATCGAGTATGTCGAGTACGACGACATGCAAACATTTACCGATTGAGCAAAATTACTTTTAAAAAAAGTGATGTTATTATGCAAAGATCTTTAGTAAAAACTGCAGTGCTTAGTGACATGAGATGAATGATTGTATTCAGAACCAAACACATGAGATTCTTAGCCGCCATTAAATAGTTCACTCACAACCAAAACTTGAATAGGTATATCAAGATTTGCAAGCATAGTTTTCTTTCGCCCACTGAGAAACAGTGTGTGTTCACGTCGCTCTCTCCTATTAATATGCTGCATAATATGTTTGCAGAAGACAAGGTAACAATACAAGCAACGATCTGCACGCCATGTAGTCGGATCGGGCAAAATATACAAAAAATAAACTGGCATGTGAAGTATAGAAGCTTAAAAAAATAGTGTAACGCCTGTAGCTGTGAAGACTAATATTGTCAAAGTGAATCCTCATACAAAACAATGGATATTTATTTATATATGTGATGACGAAGAAGCCGGTAATGTCTGCGATGAAGAAAAGAAAGACGATAACGAAAAAATTAACAGCGTTTGTGATGACGATGATAGTGATATTCGTGATGTACTTACACATATCTCCAACAAGTCTGGTGCGTTATGTGACCTGAAGAAGGTTGGAAAACGTTAAAAACATTCGCTATATATTTCCTGAAGACCCGAATGACCCTGTTTATATGTGTACTCAGATATTTGATTGACCTTCTAAAAGTTGGGAATCACTTACACATTAAAGAGATGCCGTCAATCATCGACGAGTTTGAGGACGGTGGTTACATCGAATGAAACCATTGGGTATGGTTCTTCATCTGCAAGCATGCAATGTTAGAGTGTATGAAATAAGTAATAAAGAAACGTTTTGTATATAGTGGGGCGGACAAGTATAATTATTGTGCACTTTGTGATAAAAGGATGAAATTTGGCACACAGGTGCCTGTTTATAATTTTCAGATATTGATATTGGAGCACATGTGATCTAGCTGAAGGCAATGGCATCCATTTTTTCAGTTTTGGCTGTTGAACGAAATATAGTATTTGAGAAATGTACAGCTTTTGGTGGATTCTAATGTTTTAATCTTTCTTTCTTAATGTGTAACTTTGGAATCTATTTAGGTGTGTGAACTATAAACAACCCACCCACGCCCCTACGATTTGAGGATGATTTGTGTGGTGCGTAAATAAGTATTGTAAAGATTTAATATATAAAAAAATTTGAAATAAAAATAGTTATTTAAACACATTCAGTGAATAAAACATTAAGATTCTTCTATTTGATCTAGGCAGGTTTCAATTTTTAGAAAGCCATCTACGAAATATATAATTATATTTCATTTCTGTTTTAATTTTATAAAGAATTGCAGTAAGAATTGGCAGCAGGTGATACTATTTATGATACAAATTCCTCAAGATTTTTTACTTCTAGTTTTGGTTATTTATTTTTGGTTTTGTAGGGTAGTCAAAGAAAGAATAGTATCATGTCTACGAAGGAAAACTTCAAGTATATTGGCCTCCAGAATCCAGGACCGTCAATGCCGCGACAAGAAGTTGAAATCAACTGGAAACTGTATGTAATTTTCCAACAGTACAAAAAACATTAACAAATTACTTGTCCTACACAATCAAAGAGAACATATTTGGGAAGTGGATATAGTATACTAGCAAAAAAACTTGACTGAATTTGCTGAACGAAATCTGTTACCAAGAACATTCTTACTGAAACGGATTGACCAAGTTTTGGCATTACAGCTGCAGTTAAAGCTCATAATGCACGATATCATCAGTCATGCAAACAGGAATAAAATAACACAATGTTAAACAGGGCTAAGACAGATGAAGTTTGCAAGAAGACAGATGCACCTCCTGTAACGAAACGTGTCCACTATACATCACCAGCGACCGACAAACAGTCAACATGCTCCTTCTGCAATAAGGTAACTGACATCGAAGATCTCCATGATGTTTCTAGATTTGAACTAGATGCTCGTGTTAGGACTTGTGCACGACTTGTTGAAGATAATAACATTTTGGGTAGACTAAGCACAGAGGACAATAAGGCACTTGAGGCTAAATACACACTAGTTGTTTGGTACAGTAATACAACAAAACATAAAAGCCTAACAGTGGTGAATCCAAACCACACAACCATGAGAAATATCTGCATTCTTATTTACTACCTAATTAATTAGTTATGCACATTTAGGAAGTAAGTGAGGATGATGAGACATTCCCGGTATTCAAGCTTGCTTATATTACTGACATGTACTCAAAAATACTCAATAAATATAGGATCCTAATTGATGGCAGTGTTCGCACAACACGACTGAAACAACGAGATCTGGCATATTTCTCAGACATTAGAGTGTTTACCAAAATTTTATAGTGATAGTGATGCAGTTCAGCTTTCACATGCTGCACAAATTGTCAGAAGGGTAATGTTTGGAGACGGAAAATCTTTTACCGCATATTTCAGTACATGTCATCAAGACAGTGTTCCACATTTATTACTTGCACGGGTTAATATAACACTAGATGGCCCATGCATTAATAATGACCAGTTTGAAGACAATCCAACAGGAACACTTACAATCGCTCAACACCTGAAGTTCAATAGCATTAAGCACAGATGTACTTGAATATCACCTTCCTCTCGTAGTAGAGTACGACACAGTCCATTACAGGAAACCACGTCCCCCATTTATGTAGGGCTTATTTTGCATGCTCGCACACAAAATAGAGAAATAATTGAAAAGCTTTACAGTCTTGGTATCTAAATTTCATATGACCATGTCCTGCAACTCTCTACACAGTTGGGTAATGAAGTATGCTAGCAACTTCTCAACAAGTAGTCCGTCCTCTAGTTATGAAGCATGGAATATTTACAAGTGCTGCTCTTGACAATATAGACCACAATCCATCATAAATTAAATCAAAATGTTCTTTCTGTGGCACTGGAGTCTCCATTATCCATCATCCAACTTTCTCTGGTGCAGGAGTTCGTCAAATAATTCATATTCAAGATGAATTTCTGCAGTCATGTGGAGGGAAGAAAATTCATTCATTGACATCTTCCTACACAGATGTAACCCCTGTTGATGGCAGTTTCAAGAAATCAATTACATTACCGGCTTGTTATATACCTCTCACCAGAGATGGCTTTTTACAGCATTCACAGCAAAGGATATCTATGGCTGAAGACCATTTATGAAGAACTAAAAGATAGATCAAAAAACTTAAATGTATCATGGTCGTCCTTTCACACTAGTCACAAGAAAGAACAGAACAATGTCATCTGTGCGCTTGCACTGCTTCCACTCTAACTTGAAAGTGCTCATACAGCATTCATGATCCGACATTCAATGTACGTAGTCCAGAAAGTTGTAGATTTCCTAAATCCAGGAAAGATTCCAGTAATCGCATTTGACCACCCTCTTTTTGCCTTAGCTACGCATATTAAGTTGAAGTGGCTGGAGATGTACGTGGAGGTGAAAATAGTGGTAATTTTAGGTGGATATCACATAGAAATGGCAACCCTAAAGATGTTGGGCGACTTTCTAGAACATAGAAGTGTTGAGGCTTTTAGTTGAAGCAGAAGTTGGAACTAAAGTTACTGCAAATTCGTTCCTGAAAATAGCCCACATCATACGAACAAGAAGAGCTCACCAAGTCACTGCCGCTCCTCATATATATTCTTCAAAGACGAGAATACAATCGAAGCTGTGAAGTGAATAAAGCTGAAGCGACACAATTTGAGGAATGGTGTCATATAATATAAGACAGTTACGCTCAGTTCAAGTACTGGTTTACTGTACTTGAGATGGAATTAATAATTCTTGTGCTTGTTGGTTCTTTCCGACAGGCATCACTTGAAATGTACCACAAGCCTTGCATGAACTAGAGCCCTGGTTCCATGCTTTGGAACCGCACCAACTATGCGAGGTGGATTTCAGTTCATTTAGAGACATGGCTAACCTTCCAAAGCAACACCACAGTGTAGATGTAAACTTCAATGCTTGATGTTTTACTGTTCACAAGACCACAAATGCATATTTATCGATAACTATTGACCAATCTCATGAGCAAAATAATGCTCTTATCGAGGGACGTGGTGGGGCAGTTAGACTTTATGATAATCCAAGTGCTTTTCGCCGTTGTATTATTGCAGATACAGAAGTTGCACGTGTTATTGCAGAGTTCGATGGATGGAAGGTACAGAATAGAGTTAGGTGGGATACACCCCACTACGACCAGACAAATAGTGTCCAAGCAGTATCCGGCGAATGTGTTCGCTCACTAGTTAATGTAATGGAAAAACCAGGAAATCCATTTCGAGTAAGAGAGTATAGACCTCCTATACATTGCGACAAAGGCAATTGCTGGTCCTCAGGCTGTCAAAGTTGTGAGGAAAGTCAAAGCTGTGGGTCTGGAGCAGTTCAAGCCATTCGCCACAGAGTGATTTATTCATAGAACGAGTTGTATTGATAATACAATCGACCATAACAAGTTCAGAATTTCCAGACAGGACACTTTGAAAAACAGTCAAAAAACAAATAATGAGAGAGTCACTTTAAAAAATGATTTTGGATTATTTGGTAGACTATACACTGGATGTCAGACACAGGCTGGAGATCTCTAATAGTTCTTTCATATTGGAACCAAGAATACACACCAGCTCTTTCTGATGTGGGACATATATATATATGAGTTCAAAAAATGATATCCTTAAAGGCTTAGAATTATATTTGACTGATCAGACAAAGCCATCTACTTGCACCTGTTATATTCTTGATGAAAATGTTAACAGTTGAGATGCTGAGGCCAACAACTACAATTAACTTTCAAAAATACTCAACTGAAAAGTTTATCCCATACCTATCCCAACAACTTTAATGTGTTACACGCCTAGATGTTGTGTGGCATATCTATAAGCTATATTCTCTCAAAAATTTGGCGTGACAAAAATGTGGAAATGGAGTACGTATCCGTGTGACACCAACATACCTTACCCCTAAAAACTGCCAAACCGTCTTACGGAATTACCAAAACAAAACAGAATTGTTCAGCTTTCTCATACATTTTGCAATACAACATTTCAAGAATCATGGAAAGCAAGTTATTTTTACAATGGTGAGGAAGTTCAAAGAACACAATCATTGGAGGACTTAGAAACTATAGCACCATGTACGCATGAAGAAGCAAACAGTCGCATGATTTTGTTGCATGCACACCATGCTATGCAACATGATCATAAAACCATCCTCATTTGAACTGTAGACACAGATGTAGTGTTATTATGTATACCATATACTCAAGGATAGCGTACAGGGAATTAACTATGACTGTCTTTTGATACAGGGAATTATTTTCGTTACTTATCAGCCCATAAATAAGCAGCTGGAATAGGATCAGATAAATCACGAGCATTGCCCTTCTTCCATGCTTACATCGGATGTGCTATTGTGTCTTGTTTTGCAGGATATTTTAAGAAAACTTCTCGGTTCGTTTGGTTATTGTTCCCTGAACTTAATTACTAAAGGTGTCATCAGCACCGATATCCCTACCTGCAAATGTCTTTACCTGCATCAAAACATTTGTAATATTACTCTAAGAACGAGCCAGTATCTGCTTGGACATAGATGGAGCAAATAAGAAGCTGTTCATCAAGAGGAGCAATATCCAGTTGATTCTACCTACAAGAACTGGTTTAAAATGAGCATGTGAGGAGAGCTACATACCACGGCTCACATGTGTGGGGTTAAGTAATCATTCCGAGGCCAGTGCTTCCATCGTCTTTCCAATGGGGTTGGAGTGGAAATCCTAGTGTAGGATATGTACCATTATGGAATACTTTGCCACAAGCAGACAAGACATGCCGATAACTAATATCATACCAATGCAAAAACTTTGTGACAGGTGATGTAGTTGCAATAAACTCCAACGTCCAGGTACTACTATGTGTTTTTGTGTAGGAGAGTGTTTCATCTGTGACGTGTTGTAGTAAAATAGTACTTATAGTAATGTGAAAGAGTTTTTTATATTCTATAAAATAAGCTCTTGTCCGTTATTCTTGTCAAAACATAAACAATAGTAACATTTTTGTGACAGTGTGTATTAAAACATGATTATTCGTAATAAAGAGCTGTTAAACGTGTTTTGTCTTACAATGTAGATCTGCTTCGTCACCATTTTTTAAAATTACTGCCATTTCTTTCAGAGGCTAGATCACATTTGCCCCAATATTTGTATATTTTAACAATATAAAGAGGCACCTCTGTGCCAAATTTCATGATTTTATCACAAAATGCACAATTATTACTATTCTTTGGTCTTATCCACCCCACTTATAGATAGTAGGGCCTTTTATTTATCATACCACCCCTATTGATTTTCTGATAGACTTATTAATTAAGTGGGGTATAAAATCGATTGCGAGAGTTTGTTTTATGGAAAGTTTCTGCGAGCAAGTGTACCAGGAGAGCAATAGTTCAATACGAATAACTATGCCTTTCTCGGGTAGTTTAATGTCTGTTGATTTTTATTTGACGAACGAATGAACTGGGGAGTATTATTATAAAGAATTTTTATTTTGATAAATAAATATTTTTAATGCATGCTTGAGGCATGTTTTTTAAACATGTTTTAGGGTACTTTCTGAGAAATGTTTATTTTGAAGTTTTTTTTTTACCATTACTTCGAGGCATTTATTTGAGGAATGATTTTGAGGTATGATTTTGGGATATATTTTTATTTGGTATTTTTATCAGCTGGTGGTTTTTGTTGATTTGGCTTGACTGACTTGTGTTGATGGTCAGGTGGTCTGGACAGTGTTGTCAATTGGTCAATATTCTGAATACAGAATATTAATAAAGACGTAAGTGCACAGAGAGTGATCTGCATACAAAACGTTAATGCAATCGCAAAGTACAAATTTGGAGACAGTTTATAAATGTTCTGTTTCAAAAATGTATGGGAAGGGGACAGACTACAAACGAACAGATTGGCTATGGATTGTTGATAGATTGAGAGATTAATTGAAATATTCTACGAAAGATTAAAATATTGATCGAAAGAATGAAAGATTAATTGAAAGTATGATGAAATGGTGGCTTCATGACATGTTTGTTATACGAAATGAATAATATTTTCTTCTCTTAAAACAAAACGTGTTTTTAATATTGTTGATGACTGAAGCTGTCCCCTGTCCGCTGTTCAACTCTTCGACGACTGGCGAGTAACCAAGTGACTTTGAGCTCACTATAATTAACTGATACCGTTGTATTTAACCTTTATGTTCATAATAAAAAAATCCGACAATTTGTCTACCGTCCTGTAGTGCTAGAATTAAGGAGTCCTATATATCACACCATTGTTAAGAGTAGAATAAAGTAGAAGAAATATTTAAATCACGAAAGAGTCTTTAGTTGTACTCATACTCTGCATACTAAGAAAATGATTTTTATTTGTGTAATTTTCGTGAGTTTTATTGTTGCTTTGAAGTGAGACTTTTTTCTCTCAGGTGCGAACCCCCAGGAGGCGATATGCACTCGTTTTAAGTCAAAGAAATGTCCGTGGTTTTCTGCGTTCGTCATTGCAAGTGCTTTCTCCTAGAGATAGAGAGGAGATAGATAGATAGAGAGAGAGCGAGAATGTTACTGCACATATCGAATACAAGATATAAGCCAGTGTGTTTGTTTGTCCAGTTTGTGTTTGTGGGACACATACATACACACACACACACACATCCCGAAATAAGTAGGCATACATTCACAGTAGGTCCTTTGTAATAATGATTTTGGAACCGGCGTTATCGTTTTTTAAAGTTTTATGTGTATGTGTATATATATACACACACCGCGTGATTCATACCGCCCATATCACCTCTTTTTCTCGGAAACAACACGACACTGGAGATTCGCGAAAAAAACTTGGTTGACTATATCCTATATGAAGAACATCGATTGGTAGTAATTTCGTTCCCCAGAACATACCAGAAGTAGGAGTACGGGGATTAGCGTAGAAATTTCAAATGAGAACCGGGGTCGTATAAGGTATAATTGGATAGATGGTCTAAGGGAAGCAATATTTACTAAGAGAGTTGTTTTTTTTTTTAATGGTGAATAAGGCAGCACAACATAGCAAGCAAATTAACCATCTACCACTTGCAGGTACAGCAGGTTTTTGCATGCATGTTAACTGACAATTGAAAGTTAGTTCATTCAGTTATTCGTTGTACATTGCCACCATTGATTGTGTGTGTTGTTTCAGTGTCAGTAATCGTTCGTATGCCTGTGGTGTTGCTGTCTGAATGGAATGCCGTTTACAAACGAAGAAGCATTTGGTATACTGAGTATACTAGGAGAATGTCGTGGGAACTGCAGAGCAGCTGCCCGTCTGTAAGCAGAGAGATACACCCACAGCGCATCCATCACTCGTACAATTTCCTCCAGCGTCTTCCATGTCGCGTGCACACAGCCGGACTAGTGCAGCCAACACACAACAATGGTCGGCGCATCAGACGACCTGTGAGAAACGAGAGGGCTGTTGATGTACTTGCTGCCATGGTAATTTATCCTCATGATTTCACGCGGTGAATTGCCCACGACTCAGGATTGACCCAAAGTGCAGCGTGGAGAATCTTCGCTGATAATCGTTTACATCCGTACCTGGTACAGCTGCACCAAAAACTTTGGAAGACGACTTTCCTAAGCACATTGATTTCTGCAACTGCTAACCGAGCAAAATCCGTGCTTTACATAGCAGCATTTTGTGAACTGATGAGGGCACATTGAAAAGTTATGGTGGCGTTAACATACAAAATGCCCATTATGGGTCTGCAGTCAACCCACATTGGCTACAAGTGGATAACCAGCATGAGTGGAGACGTAGTACTTAATGTGGCCTTCTTGGACATCGTGTAATAGGACCATATTTTTTTGAAGGGCACTTGACTGGTGCAGCTTATGCAGACTTCCTAGAGAATATTTTGCATCAGATGATCGAATATGCCCCTCTCACTCTGAAATTAACACCGTGGCTTCAACAGGATGGCTGTCCTGCTAACTTTTGACCCAAAGATCGGTTGGTTGCTGTTATGTTATTCCCCAGACGGTGGATTGGACAAATGGGCCCTGTAACTTGACCACCAAGTTCTCCAAACTTGGCCCCATATTACTTATTTTTGTAGGGGAGAATTAAATTCATCGTCTACCGCGTGCGTGAAAGACATAATCAGAGAAGTATGTGGATCTCTCAGAAGCGCTGAGATCCGCCGAGCAACTGCGAACGCAAGGAGAGCAGAGTCGTGCCTGATGCAGGGTGGTCGACATTTCCAACATTTAAGAATAGTACTATGTGCGAATGGGTGTTCCCAGTTTCCAGGTTACGTAGTTCTCTCATGACATACTGGTATGTAAAGTATATGTAAAGTACACCAGACTCATTTTTATTGTGCGTGAACCAGGTATGCACGCCAGAAAAATTACATGTTTCATTGATTTACTTTTGGTTGTATGCACGACAAACACGTTTTCGTTGATTTTCATCAGATTGTGCGTAAACAAGGCACATAAAAAGCCATGGGTATGCTTAGATGTTTATTTATTTATTGTACATAATCTATGCACGTTAGAAAAACTCTCTTCTTAAATGTTGTTTTGTTTTAGACGATCTATCCAAAGATATCTTATACCACCCCCGTTCCCATTTGAAATTTCAACGCTCACCCCCCGTACTCCTACTTCCGGTATGTTCTGGGGAATGGAATAACTACCAATATCGATGCATCATATAGGGTACAGTGATAAAAGTTTTTTCGCTAACCCCTGGTGTCGTGTTGTTTCCGAGAAAAGGGGGTGATACTAGTGCTGTGAATCACGCGGTTTGAGTGTGTTTTTGTGTGTGTGGGTGTGTATTTATATATATATATAATGCACGCACCAGTCACACCATTCCTTACTTATATCAATTGCAACGTGGTAGAAAATGCTCTCGTCACAACATGATAATGAAAACCATTAGGGATCAAATATACCCATGCACGTTGTAAGTGGAAACATATACGACGACAGGGAGGCGTAAATTTTCCGTGGACATCTTCCCTCCCCCAATTACCTGAGGTCTTCGGCATTATTTCAGCAAATTTTTACTGGACTGCGCTCAAGATAACGTGGCGCGTCATACACCAGCTCATAATGACAATAAAGCTTCACAGTAACCTGCTACGCTCTCTTTCTTTCTTCCCCTATGACTATGAAGGTAACGAAATTGCCGCCACACTATAATGGCGGTTTCATATGCCAACGGTATGCAGTTGTGTATTCGCTTTGTTACGTACCGTTCGTTTACACGTGGATGTTTATATTATATTTGCTACCAATTTTCTACTATGAGGCCGCATGTATACTTCATCGAGTAACATTAAATTAAAGGTATTTTTATTACTATCGCCGTTGTCGTTAAGAATTTTTCAAAACATTTTTGACGCACTTAGTGGCATGGCGTTATGAAATTTTCGTCACACGTAAAATTACCTAACCCACTAAGAAATACCTCAAAGCTGAAGAGAAGAAAGTGCAGCTGTAATTCTCCGTCATAGCTTCCTTTGTAAAATCTCACTGCTTGCCATAATTCTGTGTTAAGTATTGGTGCGTAGGTAAATTTTTTTTTTTTTTGTGTTTTGAAAAATGTACTTTGGCTTTACTTTGTGGATTGTACGAATGCATCTACTTGTTTTGATAAATATTTAGACGTTATTTTTTATTTTATATCTTTATTTCTCACTCTCTTTTCACCTGTAAATCATCCATCCACCCATACAAGTATGCTTTTAAGTACCGTCGTCTTGACGATTCACCTTTTGATGCATCTACACTTACCTAATCTGAGCAGAATGACATATACGTTAACCAAAAGTCTTTCTCGACGGTCATGTTTGCGTTGTTAAACAGCAACAAAAGTTATTGTTATGTATTTCATAATCTTTATGAATAGTTAAATTTATGTTACTCCTCCTGCTTGGTTTCGGTGTTCTCTTTAGTATTAAAAAGTATTCCTTCTCAGCGTTATCAGCATTAATTAAACCTGTGAAATTAGTTCGCTACATACGTGTCAGCGCCTTTTAATCANTTCCTTCTCAGCGTTATCAGCATTAATTAAACCTGTGAAATTAGTTCGCTACATACGTGTCAGCGCCTTTTAATCATTGCTATAATTTCTCCGTATATTGTACGTACTTGTGGAAAAAGTTATTTACATTTACTTTTTGCTTGAAGACATCCATGGAAAAATAAAATGTTACCAACGTTGTGCCGTTTCTGCATATTTAAGCTAACCAAACGCAATAAACTGGTTAGTGGAAGGAGTAATGTTTCCGGCCCGTGCCGTCGACCGATCGGCGGTCGTTATTCGAGCTGAGAGGTTTTATGGGCTTTGTGAATTTCTAGTTCATTTAAGTTTAACGGTGCTAAAATATTGAGAGAGGTCCCGGCCTGGCCTCTCACCCCTCTCTCGCCCACCGCAGTAGAGTGCGCGAAAGAGAGGAGGGGCGGAAACTGTTAACGACTAAGCCTTGTCGTAAAACAGTCGTCCGCTCTCTCGTGTTTAGGGACTGCCTTACTTACTGCAGATGGTGGGTAGGAGATAGATAACAGGGTAGAAGTTACTACATACGCAAGAACATGTGTGAACAGGGTGTCCCAATTTTGATACGGAGTCTAATATGTTACTTCCGTTTTGTCAACTTTCCCTGGGGGGTCTTCATTTTTGTGGGTCTCGTAGTTCTATCATTGTGCTTTATTCTCTAACGTGGAAGTCCATAGAAAACATTTTCATTCAAATATTTTGCCCGGAAGTTGTTCGTTAAAACATTTATGTTTAAGTTAATTTACCCCATACAAAATTTTTGTTCATTCATTGAACTAAATACGAAGTATAGATACTATGCAACGCTGACGTTACAAATATAGGCGTGCTATACGGCTTTACATTAATTCCCACTTTATAGTATGAAGTGCAATATTTCAGGACTAAGCACATAGATAAGCCGTACGATGCGAGGATTTTAATCGTGCCTGTCATTTTGTTCATTGGTATATATTTACATATGTCTCGTACAAGTTCGGGTCGCAGGCAGTAGCGGTTCAGACATATTTCTGCCCAAACGAAGAATCATTCAGTTGCCTCGTTTCTCCATCTGCCTCTCTCTTTTTCCTTCAGAAAGTCAATCAAGCGCATGTAATTAAAAAAAATTTAAATATTTCATTTAAACCTAAATTATTGGCTATTTTATTTGAATACTGTTGGAGACATAGCATAATGAAAACAATTCACTTGATTCTCAGATCGATATTGACAGAAATAATCATCATTTCATTTATATTTCCCAGCAGCGTGTTAGTCTCCTGCATCCTAATAAAACTTCAGTTTAACCTTACTTGGTATAATTATTTCTGTCTGAAACTTAAAAAGTTATCCAACTAAAATTTTGAATGTGTTAATAGCTTTTTCAAAACTTCTGAAAGATCTATTATTTATTAAATTAAAAAATTCTNAACTAAAATTTTGAATGTGTTAATAGCTTTTTCAAAACTTCTGAAAGATCTATTATTTATTAAATTAAAAAATTCTTAAAATCCACAGCAGTATGCAAGTTCGCTGCAATATTTTTACGATGATTGCTGATCGGTTCTAGATATAAACCGGTTTAANCAATATTTTTACGATGATTGCTGATCGGTTCTAGATATAAACCGGTTTAACCCCCTAAGCTGTGAACCAATTAGTTTCTGAAGCACTTTTGAAATGCAATTCTTTCTTTATCCATACTATTAAACATTAACCTATATTATCCGCTTGATATCAGTGGTAGTAGTGACTTTTCAGAGTATTTCACTGCGAGTTTTCGCTCTACCGAGGAAGAAATAATTTTTTTAACTTTTTGTCACTAAGTTCGTTGAAATTAATTGTCATATTCAGCCAATTTTTCATAGCTCTTTATGAAATAAAACTAATTTCTTCCAAGTATTACCTACGGCTGTAGTTATGTAGGTAAGAATAATTTTTATTATTACATTGAAACTTTAGCTTCAGCTAAGGAAGAGCTTAAAATAAATAAATATATTACTATATGAAGAGGCTTTAAAATTAAAGGTACATTGTATTTCATCAAATTTCTGGAGAACTGCAGCTCATAAATAGCAGATTATCCTCATAATTTAATCACACCTGTGGGAAAGAAGAAGCGGAACAGAAAAATATTTACTCCAAATAAGCGCACAAAGACCCAGCCACTTCTTTAGCATTACATTTACTTTAATGTGAAAAGAAAGTTCTGGTATCTGAAGTAATAAATGTCGGCAAGAGCCTTTACTGGTAATTACAAAAAAACTCCTGCGTAAAACCTTACACTGAAATCAGGAGCAAAGATAATGCACTAGGTTTTTTACCGAACCAAAGAGAACGTAACAAAGACATATACAATTAAATCATAATGTTTGGAAATTTCAAACAAATTGGGTAAATTAAGATAAATACAAAACAAATTAATTTAATTATGAGCATAATTCTACGTGTTTAATTTAACACATTTAAAATAAGTTAATTACTTTTTAACAAATAATTACTGCATAACAGCAGTTCCTAATCAATTTTACTTCCTCCTGATAAAACAGGAAATGTTTGGATAATTGCTCTTTCATTTAGTCAAAGAATTTCTAACTATTATTCATTCGAAACTATTACTTAAAATGCGGGTGTTTTGGTTGACGTATCCGTGCAACTCGCGCCTGCGAGACTAAAGTCAACGTTAAACCTAAAGAGCCCAAAATTGAATTAACTTATAAACTACTTAAATAAATATAATGTATCCGAAGTACCCGTCTATTTCCAATAGAGTTGCAGCAAAACACAAAGTCTCTGCCAAGATTCGGCTTTCACAACCGAACAGTACACGCACATCATGTACAAATTGCCAAGCTTATTGCTCACGCCATCAGCTATCTAAACTATTGAAAACACTTGGTATGGCTAGGATCGTCTCAGATAAACCTTCAGCGAATTCAGACGCAGAGGTAGACTACAGAATTTGCCTTCTCTGACTTCAAAGTCGCCTAGCGACGTACCCACTAACACGACCACTGAGACCAACAAAACACTGGTAGGTAAACTGGGATGTCTTCAGCGCCTCGCAAGACCCTGCAATAAGCAGCCGCGATCGCCAGTTGAAAACTGCGCAAATATCGGAAGGAAACTACCTATCGTGGCAGGCGACTTCCGACAACCATCTCTCCTTGTTATGCACACATTTTTGCAGCACTTACATAACACCGCATGCCAGTGAAGTAGGACCGAGGCAGGTTTAAAAATACATCAATATAAACCTTCAGTCNGCACTTACATAACACCGCATGCCAGTGAAGTAGGACCGAGGCAGGTTTAAAAATACATCAATATAAACCTTCAGTCATTGAAGCAACCAGTAACCAGATCTATAATGTGTTGAATCACCAAGTTTACATTACGACATATCGTAACGAACTCAGCATTCCGAAATCATGCACCGCCTCCAGTGCACAACGGGAGCCAATGAAAATCGAACTGCGACAACACATGAAGGGTGGGGCGAGAAGAGGACAGGGCTCGAAAATCAAGGAGAGAGGGCAGTGGGCGACTGACAGGCTTCCGAGTGACGGCTCTTACGCCACACAGGAAAAAAACAAAATATTTTGTGGCGGCGGCAAAGTGTTTTGTTGGTATTCACCCTGCCAAAAGTTTTTTGTAGTCATCTCAAAATAAAATTTTAGTGGCCACAAAAGTTTAAAAGAATTTTTCAAGGTTAATTAATTAATACAACAAATCACTTTGTGGCAACCACAAATTATTTTTTTAGTGGCGGACAGCGGCTTTCCCCTTCAACGGCGGCTGACGCGGGTTCGATTAATGGTGAGTCCCTTGTTCAGTTACCACCATTGTCACTCATCTTTACCAACCTGTAAGTCCTTCCCGAGGATTTCGAAGTAACGAGGTCCAAGTCACGCCAGTAATTATGTTAATATTGTTATGACTTTGACTAAATAACGATCCATGCATATTTACAGATTATTTTTCCCTTACATTCGTTTCCTTATTCAACCATACATTCTCCTGGTGAGATACTCAATTACTCTGTAAAATATACGTATCATACCTTGAACCTTCCAGCCTAAGTGATGAGCGGATATATTCAAATTTTAAATTTCAAAACTAAAACTAATTCCGAGAAAAAAAAATTAAAATTTTTATCCGCGGTTATATAGTTCATACGATCTAGCTGCATTTCTTATAACATTTAGCATGTATATAAATTAATTAGGAAATATTATCTAATTAGATAAGGTAACTGTATACTAAACTCACTTGTATGAAAATCATAATTAAAAATAACTATAATTGTTCTGGTATTAATGAATTAATGCTGGTGTACCAAAATAAATTATTTGACCTACATTTTATTTTAACGGCTATTGAAGTAAACTTATTAAGTGTTAAGATTCGAATACTTAATAATTATTTACATGAGTTAGGTTTGATTTCCATAAATATCTTTGTACCGCATGTTTTCTCTTGGTGTAATAAATACTTTAGTACTCTTGCGGACATAAGTATAAATTTTGCAAGTTTATCAGACGATAAAATAGACTGAGATATGTACATATAATCTCATNCATAAGTATAAATTTTGCAAGTTTATCAGACGATAAAATAGACTGAGATATGTACATATAATCTCATTATGTTTGTTAACAGTTGTCAAGTGTGAGAATAAAACAAATAAGATATATCTGAATTATCATTAAAATATGATATACCACCAAAAAATTATAAAATATCTTTGCAAAGTTGTAACAGTGAAAAAACATGTTTTTAAAATTTAATGTTTTATCACAGTAGCTCCAACAACTGTGATACCATTCACCAACAATTACGTCTAATATCTTATTACATAATTACCGAAATTGTTAGTCAGAAGAAAATTCTGCGTTTGCTGGATCTATCAAACTATCATCCATGTCGTCACGAAAGTAGATGTCTCGTGTTGACATATTATTATGTTATCTACTTGTCTTTTGAAAAAAATATTTAGAAGTATAATTAATTCTGGTAATTTTATTTAGAATCTATTTACTTTGCTAGTGCAAAAGTCAATTTTATGTTTAAAGTTTGTTCTGAAATTCAGGTAGTGTACCAGGAAAATGTTCTTGTAAATGTACTCCTAAAGTATAAATGTTGTGTGTTAGCAGAGTAACTTTTGACTTTCGTAAAGAGATGTTTTTGCCTCCAACGTAAGAAAAGCAATAAAGCATGACAAAATATATTATCGCTTGAGTTTATGAAGTTATGTATGCGTTGCGCATGAATATCAACAACTCCAGTATTCTGCGCTCTATAATCCATTATAGTTCAAGTAACCTCACATAATTTCTAATCGTGAAACTTAACTTCACAGGAACAGTAAAACCTAGGGAGCACATTAAAGACACAAGACAAAATCATATATGTTTAAGTTGTGCAATCGGTGAAGTTTCTCATAATATGAAAACCACGCTTAGAGTGTGGTTATCAAAGAGTGAAGAAGGTTGAAAGCTGGACGAAGGTAACACAAGCAACGAGTGCTGTGGTTGGGCCTAGTTTTCTGAGTAGGCAAATGCAAATTCATGATATATAAAACACGTATTTAAAAAATTATGGTTTACTAAACAGCAACATTGCGCGGTAATAATAAAACATAACACACATGAAATATATAAACTCGTATGTAAAAATGTTGTAGTCCCTTCACATCTACCAGGAGCACATTAAAGATTTACATTGCATCAAATTTTGTAAGTGTTCTGTTTTACGAACCTTCTATTACCAAAGGATTAATAAAAAATAATTAAGATGCCACAACTTATTTTAGCTTTGACCTAAAAATGTTTTGGAAAATAAGTATACGCGTCACTTAAATAATGTAAGTTCAATGGCCTACTGTAAGGCTACTTGTGTGAAGAATATGGTGGAAAATCAGTTGATTGGTTCCGAGATACAGCATAAAAACTTTATTTTATGATTTGGCGATACCATGCAAAAAGGCCCAAAAATATGTTCTGTATACGACGCTTCTAACATATACTGTCAACATCCCAAGTTTGAGTGAATTGTTTAATAGAAAAGGCAAGCTTATCTTAATTACTTATATGGCCGCCATTTTAAAATACTGGGTCTGGCCCACTTAAAAAATGCAAATTTTAATGGCATTACGTAGCACTACTGGTGTGCGAAATTTGGCATAAATTAGTTAACCATAAATATCGCATAATTGTTGCATTTTCGCACCTGGCACTCTCTTA
Source organism: Clitarchus hookeri (assembly GCA_002778355.1). NCBI lineage: Eukaryota > Metazoa > Arthropoda > Insecta > Phasmatodea > Phasmatidae > Clitarchus > Clitarchus hookeri. Next base: position 198,088 of record NQII01002249.1, on the reverse strand, counting down.
TAAAAACTCCGGAAAAATACGATCTCTGTACGCAATTTTTTAAAGGGCATTACATCACAATAATCTAAGTTATTAATATCAACGCAATTGAAAATAAAATCTGTCCCACCTAAAAAATGTAAGTTTACATGTCTTACTGTTACACTTCTTGCATGTAAAATTGGCTGGGAATCTGTTTCTTGGTCCCCGAAATATAGCACTACACCTTAATAATTTATGTGACGATCTTCATAAATGACGGACAAATAGGATATATATTAGGACATTTTATGATTGTCATATAAACTGCCAGCATATAAAGTTGGGTTGAAATTGTTTGGGACATGTGGCGTACTATGAAAACACTATGAAAAATGGCTGTTATTTTGAAAATATGTAACAAACCCCTTGCATCGTATAAATGTACACTAGATGAACTACAAAAGTATACCTTGTCGCATGAAGTTGGTGGTAATTATATAACTGTTTCCAGATACAGGACATAAACCTTTAATTTTGCATGTGGTTATATCTTCTAAAATTGCTGAGAAACGAGTTTATAGGTCCTATATACTCATTTGATGCTTGCATAGATACTGCCAGTATACAAAGTTAAGTTGAAATTGATTAGGTGGTTTCATATGAAGTAGGCTCTTCTATTAAAATTAATTTTGACAGTCCTTTTGGACTATATAGTCATAAACCATGTTAAATTTGTAGAAATTGACGTAGAATCACAATTATAGTTTTATTTTAATGTTTATAAAACTTACATGATGATAGCGGGTATTTAGGGAGCACATTATAAATAACATTATTTTAATGTTCAATCTAGAAATAAGTCAAGTAATTTTTAAGGTAGGTGTCTGTAGATTAGGCACGCATCGGTGCATATGCGACCCTCGCAGAGAGCTTTCACTTTTGACTTACCGAGACAAATATGATATTTCATGGCCGCTCTTAGAAGGTTTGTGAAGGAGGGAGAGGTAAGTGCGCAAATCCTTGCTCGAGTCTGGCCAATCAGAACCCATTAGTATGGCTACCGACATATTTGAGTATTTTTTAAAATTAAATGTGTATTTATAATTAAAAAGTTACGTTGGTAGTATTTTTTTTCGTAAATTATATATAAGTATAAAAAATTGTTCCATTAAAAACCTTAGATTCTGTGACTGGCCTATTCCGAAGAAAAAATAATTGACAACTAGTTATGCTGCCACATACGCCTGTATTCAACATATATAAATTACGCAACATATGATAATTGGATTCTCATTCATTATGATGATACAAACATAAATGTACAAACAGTGTCGAAAACAAAATGGGAGCAGTCGTCCATCCAATCATCCAGTGGGGTTTTCATCATAGTTGGAGAACTTTAGTATGGTGTGTGCCGTCTGTGAGCATTTATCACAGTCTGACACCTACGTGGCATGCTCCGTGTACGGACGTCGAAGCAGGTCTCCCTGCGGTATCCGTTCCCATTCTTCAATGGGAGCCTGTGAGAGTTCTTTTGTAGACTGTGATGCAACAGGACGAACATGGACACGTCTATCAAGCATATTCAACATGTGTTCAATGAAGTTCAGGTCGGGACTCGCCGCCAGTCATTCCATCACTTGAACGTCCAGCCGTCACGAGACATCCCTGGTGATGCCCGCTACATGAGGCCTGCCAATATCGTGCATGAGAAGAAATGCAGGGCCAATGCCGTAAGCAGCAGCCACCAGATGACCTAACAGGATCTGTTCGATGCGCTCCTGGATGTAAGTCATCCTCGTATGACGACGAGATCCGTATGGCCGTCGACGCTTGTGCCACCCCATGCCAATTTAGAGCCTCGCCCGAACCTGTCGACGTGTTGGACTACATTTGGCACGTACCGCTCACCAAGGCGTCTCCGTGCACGCACACGCCTATCGCCTTGCGTCAGGGGAGATTGTGGCCCATCTGTGAATAACACAGCTCTACAATGCGAAGTTGCCAGTTGACATGGTCACGGGTGAACTGAAGGCGAGCTGCTTGATGTTGCCGCGTTATGTTGGGTACTCGAATTCTGTGCGTCACCGTACCCAGGTAGCTGTTCTGCTGAACATCTCAATCACCGCAGGTAGGGTGAGGCCCTAGGCGTGAATCCGTGATTACATAGATATGGTAGTTAAAATCAAGAACATTGGATGAGTCACAAAAATGCCTGGGTTCCTTAAAATCTGTAACAGCAACAAATATTACAGAAAGTTTATAAAGAGAGTGCAATTGAAAAAAAAACTGCGTTTTTTTCGGTTGAGGTAATTTGATTCATATTATCTACTTTAAAACGATAACAACTCATGTAACTAAATTTAATTAAAGTGATATAAAAAAAAATAGTAAAATAATAAATATGTCTAACTAATATATACGTTTTTCTTTTTTAATGAATTGTAACATTATACATAAATGAAATGTTTACAACTGATATTTAAATAGTGAGACCCCAGGGTATACTTGAATTAAAAGCTAAACTAAATTGTTGTTGTTTTCTAACACAGCAGCCAAAATACACTTATATAATAATTTTTTTTGATTAGGTTAAAAAGAGTCCCAAATGTGGCATGCACATGTATGATACATAATAGTATCAGAATGCTGAATCATATCTGTCAGGTTTTCAGGTCCACTGGTGAATCTGGAAGAATCCCCAACTAGAATGCAGTTATGAGAGGGGCATAGTGTCTCGGTTAACAAGGTTACACCCGATCCCATCTCCATTGCTTCACGCTTCCATTGCCAGAAGGCCCAGGGAGAGCAACTCGAAATCTACGGACTTCCGTAAACCGCTCTTTAAGAAAAAGATTTTACTTTTATTCAAATAGCGAAAGAAAAATAACACGAGAATGAAAACAAACATTAAACACTCCCTTATTACTCACCAACAGCGGTATTCAGTAAAAATATTATAACCTTATGTTGGAAAGATTTCTTGAATTTTACGAGACCGAAATTCCGAGTAGTTACATGGCTGAAATTTCGTTGCCAAATGAAAGTGACAAAATCAGCACATTCCAATACTGGCACCAATCTTTAATATCCCAAAGGTCATACTACACATGCATATGATTGCCACTTAGAGATACATAGCGATCGTAAGAACGATCATAGAACAGTGAAATAAACATATTATGCACCAAGGTTGTTCATAAATAAAATTTCCGTTAATAAAAAAACTTGTATCCAAATAATACTACTAAACATATTCTTACAGTTAATTATGACAATGCAACCGTGATTTTCAATGTAGAGAATTGAAGTTCCAACAAAAATGTCAAAACTTATGTTTACTATATTAGCATATTAAAACTGACAAAGATTGGAGTTTTACAAATTAAATTAGAAAAATTTTTGTTCTATATTCAGTTGAGAAAAAACTTGTATTTTAATTTTTACGTTTAAATTATACATTAGTGACTGCCATTTTGGAATGACAAAATATTTTAAAATAATTTTCCAACATTGCACAACAGATGGTAATGGAAACCAGAAACAAGCTTTACAAAAAAAATGGGAAGGGGAGGGGGGAAGAATCAAACAAACTAAATTATAAGGAAAAAAACATGATTATTACCTAACAATGTGTGCTAAGAAATTAAAACGACACAACGAGATGTCTTGGTCATAAAGTCCTTTCTAGAAATTTATTCCTTACAGTGTGATCGTAAACCGTGTATGCAGCGAACTTTTCGCTTGTGGGAATTTTGTCAGACGATGCTGCTGGTCGGCGAGTTTTCTCGGGGATCTCCCGCTTCCCCGTCCTTTTATTCCGGCGTTGATCCATACTCACCTCACTTCACACTCATCGGCTCTAAAGACATCAATGTTAAGAGCCTCCCAAATCTCTTCACTCACTCCAATGACCCTTTGGAGGTCTTGTTACGGTTCTCTGGCAGTGGCCGTACGACGCCGGAATGCTGTGATGGCCAGATATCAGTCGTCATGTGGAGTTGAAATGCGTTGACAACCTTGTCCAAACCGCCTGGTGAACAGGCCTGTCTCGTTGTAATTATTCCACAACCAATGAATGACAGACGGGGTGACATTGAGGTCTGAGGCAACGCGACGAAAGATCCGCCCTTCCTGGATCAATGTGACTGATCTTACGACTTGTAAGGCGTTGAGATGTCGCATCGCATGTTCTCAGTTGAATACGACATCCAAAAATGGCAACTTCCGTCTGTGTGCCTCGCTACGACACACTGACACACAGGACGCACTTTGTTTTGAGGAGTCACCTGACCCTGTACTGCAGGGGTAAGCCTATAGATGGCATAGGACGTGGTTTACACTTAGTAGCAAAGGTCTGAAGTTATGCTATTAGATCACTGGTGCCATCCTGTAGCCAAATAAAGGTAACATACCAGACGTTCAAAAATATCTTCCGCTAATTCTTTTGAACGATGTACTAAATCTCACGATGGCTATTTAATATGTTCATCTCTGTACTTCTAGAACGAAACTCCACGGGTCCGGTAAATTACAACGATCATTACTATTACCTTGATATAACAGTTTGTAAATTATGGCTGGGCCAGAAAATGCAGTTAAAACAGAAATGCTACTCACTTGTGAAATTTCAAATAAATCACCATCTAGCTTCAAACAAATTATATGGAACCAAAATTAATATGCTATCTTCTTTTCCCAAATATTTATTGCCTCTTATTTTAACAAACAACGTACTTTCCCAAAGCAAGAAACTAGAAATTTGTTAATCCAATTTTTGTACAATTTTCATAGAAGATACTACACCACCGGCAAGGAGTGCAGCCTAGCATGGTTTGGTTTACAAACTGGCTCCCTATCTCGGACAAAACAATGATCTGGACGTTTAAAGATGAATTGAACTGTCTCTTAATGTCTCTTAATGCGGGAGTAAAACGCCGTTACATCTTGCCCCTCCTGCACATGGAAGGCGACTTTGGCGTCAATATGCGCAAACATAACTGAAATGGCGTTGATTAATATGCAGCAACACATGTCAAAACAAACCAAATAATGAATTGATATATGGATGGGAAAAGTGGCAAAAATAGTCTAAATGCAAGCTGCCACTGACAAGTTACGATAGTGGATTTATAATTGTCTAATGCAATATTTCCCAAAGAATGGGTCGCTACCCACTGGTGGGTCGCAGACAAAAATTTGGTGGGCACCGAAAAATATAATTTCATACATAAGCATATGCATGAGTTATAAATGTTATAATTTAGAACCTACACACATGCAATGCGACTGTCAAT
>NQII01002249.1:176612-192812 GCA_002778355.1 Clitarchus hookeri | reverse complement strand
CCGCCACCACTCGCGCCGACCGACTCAGTGAGTCAGTTTCTCGCATAAGGCATTAAAGTGGGTCCTGAACTTTGGCTTTTTTTTAATGGGTCGCGGATCATAGAACTTTGGGAATCACTGGTCTACTGTGCTAATTAATTCTACAATACTTTATGCTCTGTTACAACTCCTCCCCATAAAGTGTACACTTAGGCTGTAATTGCATTACTCCTGACCTCTGGTAAATAAGTAATACCACTCTCTCGATGGTGGAGTATAATGTTTAAGAAAAATTCTGTGAGTGGTGTAAAGCAATTAAGCAATTAAGGGAAAAATAAAAATTATAGTTTAAAATAGTGTTACCAAGCTAACAAATATGAGTCAGCGTTGCAGTCGGACTGGACCTGGAGCAGGAATCACTCAACTAGACGTCATCTTTGAGACGAGACCAGAACAGGAACAGCTCGACTGAAGATCTAAGCTGGGCTGGACATCTTCCATAGTGGACGAGTCGAGCTTGGATTTCCTTTGGGGTTCACGGAGTTGATCCGATGACGTTATTTCGACACAGTCCGTAGGATAAATCGCTTGCGTACTCTCAGTCACGCTCCAACCTAACGATGTCAAAGAAAATATTGTCACTTTTAGGGAATGACGAAGGGCATATATAATGAGATGTATGGAGAATTTCTGAATTCTGCACTAAATATAAAATAGTAAGCAGCTACCATTAAGTTCAAACCAATGTATGATCACTTTCTGAGAACTTCCAATGTAACTCAATATTTAATTTTACTGAAAGCAGACTCATCGTTTTCTTAGACCTTTCAACTAAGGCCAGAAGTTGTACATTTCGCTATATTTCTGTATAGCGATCATGTGCAACAAATAAAGTGTACTGTATTGATCCATTCAAACTTCGGAGGTCAATTTTTTTTCTATCTACTTCACATATACCAACTATTACGACGAGACCCTCTAATTATGTTCAGTGGAGCGTACAAACTTACAAATTTGAACAGTACGCAGTGATAACTGCAGTACCTCACACTTACTCGGTGTACGGAATTCACTAAATGTCATAACGCAAAACTCTGCTCGTTGCGTCAAATACTAATAAAGGAAACTCTTCAAATGACAGACTAAGAACATCATGACAGCTGTCGGCATTCAATAAATTTTCTAATGTTTGCTTAATCACAATCACAAACGAAAGCTCGTTACAGCGCCCAATGTAATCAACAGTCGTAATTCAGCTTGATCCAGGGATCTAGGCAACTTTGGTCCTATAGGCTTAGGATATCAGCGATGATGTGTGATTTTAAATCTTCCAACATCCGAATCTTCTTCCAGTGACTTTAATTCCACATATGTGTGCTTACCTACACTTGCTACGCAGTATGGACCGTGAAAAATGGTTAACAACTGCTTGGTGATGTAGTCGGCTTGACAGCTAACATTATGTGCGCGCACTAAGGCGAGATCACCATGTTGTAGGTTGTTCTTTAACTGCTCCTCTCGCTCTACTTCGTGCATCGGCTGCTCGGTACAGCCGCTGTTTTTACCACAATTTGTATCGCCTGCAGTAGCTTCTCACTATCTGCCACTCCATCTTAGTAAATATCACAGGCGGCATTTTCTTCTGGATGGAGAATAGGTAATCTTGACAGCACACACAGCAGAATCTCAGATGGTATTATGCCCGTGGACGATTGCACTGTACTGTTTTGAAGGATTTCTATTGCAGGAATGTAGAGTTTCACCATCTTTGATGTTTATCGTGGGGGCATAACTTCCATAACATGTAGTACATGAAACGACATATGCTCATGACATTACAACGTATATCCGATATGTTACGTGTATGTTTGCCATCACCTCATCTACATTATCTTTTTTAATGGCCTGTTCATACTGTGAGTTTTTAAAACGACCTGGGATGCATCATACGAAGTTGTGCAGCATAAATCGAGACAGGTGCTGGCAAAGATATTACTCCACCACTAAGGATATGACTTAGCACATGACAACCTAGTTATGTAGACAGACACTGCGCTATGGGAACTTAATCTTGTACCACAGTGAATGTATAATGTTGAGAAACCCCTCAATGAGTGGACACCTTGGGGAACTGCACAGCTGCAAGATCAAAAATATTCCAGCAGCAAAAACTATCATTGTGATAGTTTAGTAAGAAGGAAACAAGAATTTTTTTGCCTCAGATAGTCACTTCATATTTTTATAAAACCCAACAGCGCTGAGATTAAATTTTCTCACATTCATAAGAGAAATAAACGTAGCACACTTTAAAGTGAGCCTTCGCGGGAATTATTAAATCATCCATCAACCCCACAGTCACGTATTCTTTTTTTTCACATATATAAATGTATTTTCTAATAAAACCATAAAATTAATCATTTTGTTAATTTATTTTATTTAATATAATAGAAAGGTTATTGCCGTCCCCCTCCCTCTTTTTTTTCTTGCATTTACTATTGAACATGTGGCGAATGATTGTTGTAAAGAAACTTTAACCATCACGGTGCCCGTCATCACGGAAATGTTTTCGTACTTTACATTATACAAAGCGTAGCGTATTTTTAAACTTCATATTGTGTTGAAGTTTGACATATCAATCCATAATTAGCAACTGTATTATATCAAGCTATAATTACGTAATTAGTCTTTGTACATAAAAAAAACTCTTTTGGTTTAGAATAACAACATGCTGCATTAATATTACACACGATCATTAGCTTATAATATAATGGACACCACATTACAAACAACCTGCTTGTTCTGAATTTTTACACGCATTATAAACAGCTGTTAGGAACCATTCAGGAACAGAAAGAAATGCTGTGAGTCATTTACTAAGTACACAGACACGTAAAACTGAGAAAAGTTTTGACCCGTTAATATGTGGCAAGCTAATTTTAGCCTTTAGTTTAAAGAGTTTATAGCTACGGATAGTGGCAACAGTTATTTAAGGTAGCAGCTACAACAATTATGTTTTTACAAAGAAACCTAATAGGTGATTTTATTATCAGTGTCACGGAGTTCAATAAAATATTGACTGTGGAGTCCTTTTTTCAAAAGTTATCCTTAACAACCCTTTTTGATACGTAGGTAGACTCTACGAACTAGATGCAGTGCCCGCCACCTTAGTTAACAAATGACAGATGTTAAGGTAGAGTGATTTTCCAAGTGCGACGCGTAATTATTTTCACATTATTTTCTGTATGCAATTTTTATTCACGCTCCTCTTATTTTAATTTTTTTCGGCGTTTCTTAATTTTACTGTTCACGTAATTAGGAAAGTAATTATATTTTTTTTTATATTTTTTTTTAAGTGTCAATTAACAATATCGTTTAACTTAGCAATAGTATTGATTCTATGGACATGCAAAATTTTCTGACGCTGTTTATTGGCTGCCTAGCAACGTATTGTAACACACGCAGCACTAGCCAAAAACCATAATACTTTCTAAATGGTTTTTTCTATTTTTTCGCATTTTTTTTTTTTTAGTTTAATGTTGTTCGTGTTTTGAGGTCATCTTGAATTTTAGGTTCATGGAGCGGAATTTTAATTTAGCTTAAAAGTGTGCATAAGTGTTTAAGAATGATGCACAGGATTGTAATAGCTCCAATAATCCGTTGGTCTCTGCAAGGAAGACACCGAGAAGACACTACCACGGCATCCAGTGCCTAAACCAGCTTGACTATTACTGCTACAGATAAGTTGAAATATTTTAACAATGGGGCAGACACTAACAAAACTATCGCTCAGAAACGAAATAAACCCAATAATATATATATAACTGCTTACAGCCTGATCAATTAATACATATGCTGCTCTACCAATATTCCTGGACATAAATTTCCACCAACTCTAAAAGTTTAAGGAATTTTCTATTTTCAGTTAAGGCTAGTGTCGTGTGCTGGCGAGTGTTCAAAAGTTAAAAATGTTTAATTTTCCAGCAACCTTAATTCTTACCAGCTCAACAGAAATGTTGTCTGTCTATAATTTAATGCTTAATTTTATGCAATTCATATTCCTATTTTTTACGTATTAAATAACATTTCAATGTCTGTGCTTGGTGTCCCTTTTAGTAGTGCGTTGAAAATAATAGAAGTGTTTTTTTTTTTTTAGTGCTTTGTGTCTATCTCACCACACCTGTTCTTACATTGATACAAGTCCAGCCACAAAGCAAGGGCCTAGCCGGGCATAATTCTGACAAGCTACGATTCTATTCGTTGCACAAGTATTCGAGCAAAAGCACAAACAGTTAGTGCACCCGTAAATCAAAACATCAGTCCCAAGTTCAACAGTCACGCTAACGAGAAATATTACAATTACTACGCAGAAGAAATAAGGTAATTGGCTCGTATCGTAGGGGTCGGTGCAAGGCCCGCGGAGCCACCGCCTCGAGGTTCGTCCTCGTCGCGTCCACAGAGGGATTCATGACCACCACCACGGACGTCACCATCGAGTATGCTGGCCCCAACCTCACGAAATGCCGAATGTTTTTTAATGGACAGGAAACGAGCCAACCCGTTTCTATCCCCCCTGCATTCTCATACTAAAATAAAAATTGTTTTTTTAACATCCAGGCATTCAACTCGCCTAAATCGATCACGATTAAGCAAATTTCCATCTCGTACAGCAATGAAGACGAGAAGAGCTAGATGCATGCGATATTGCCACCCTGTCGGGGGTAGAGCCTATACCGCACCACCCAACAGACATACCACCTACTGGCATTCGAAACATATGGACTTATTTGGGATGCGGGCTATATTCTGTTCGATAGAATCCTGGATGTATTGAATGACGCCGCCGTCGGAGGCTAACAAACGTTCGTGATCGGATGATGCCAAAAATCGATGCTACACAGTTCGTGTCGAACAAAGTGTATATAATCGACTTGCAAAAAGAACAGTGTGCTTGCTCACCGTTTCATCAACTCGTCGAGACGGAACATACAGCAACAGACTTCACGATTATAAAAAAAAAGCCAATTTTGTACTCAGTGCAACACCTAATCCTTAAGACTCTCGTGTTACTATAACGCTGTTACATTTAACTTCGAGTTGGTCTGGTTAAAAAATCTCGTAAGCCGGCGAGAAAAAAAACACATGTGTGTGTGTGTGTTTGGACTAGAAGATTATGTTGGCGCATATAAAGCACGCTCCATATAAAAAATAGAGAAGATTTAGCTTAAAATATATTGTGTTTCTGTTATTAAATGTCTCCAACTTTGTTGCAATTAATGACTGATCTTTAACAAAATTATTTTTTGAATAATTAAATAAATTGCGTTAAGATATTTTTCCTTATTTTGTTATAAGCAAAGTAAAGTACCCACGTAAGCATATGCAAGGAATCAAAAACAATTCTGGAATATAGAGAGGGCCCAAGAAATGCTTTATAAATTTTCTTCCACAACATAAAATACTTTCCAAACGATTACCCCAGGAGCAACGAGATCTCTAGCTACTTATGGCCGAAAATTAAAGAAAACCACGTTGAGATGGACACACACAAACACACACACATACAGTCATTGATGTATATGCACAAAAATGAAATGTTATTTACATAGTGTGGTATAGAAAGTTTGGTGGTCAAAAAATAATACACTGTATGTACTTAGGGAAAGTGGTATTGCAAAGTTAATCCCACAACATGTTGAAAAGTTTAAGATAAATGAAATATAATTATTAAAGTCTTTACAATGTGAAACCTTGCTCTCTCGGCACAAGCAGCAAGAGTGATAGGCCTCCCCGTCCACCCTTCACTGCCCCACTTGCTGTATGTAAGGCGAGAATGAAAACATGTACACACACATTCACTGTCCCATATATGCACTAGCCGACAGCTGCCCGCATGTATCGTGGACCACAGGGAAGTTTCCGTTCGCTGTAAAATGTCGCCACAGTTTAGCTATGAGAGTTAGTAGTAGGGAGTTAGGCGCAGGTACCATGCATCGGATTCCGGATNTCCCCCCCAGCCCAAATGTATGCATAGGCTGGAACACCCCCTCTCTTTGCCCTCCTTTGGCTTGTTTGTCGACTCCAAACATTTGCCTTCGCCCTCACCCTCTTCTCATACATTGCACGTAAATGTAGTGTATAAAAAGCCTTGGAACTCAATCTCCCACCTGCTGCTGTCATCATCGTTACCTGCTCGCCTTAAAGTGTGCGCAGTTTATTTCTCATCTGGAATATTTTTTTTTTTNTGTTTGCATGTTGTACCGCCGGTCAGAAAATAATTTCGGCGATCGTCGCTTACGTGAGGCTGGGAAGAGCTTGTGGGTCACATGGTCCCAATATTTACTCACATGCGTTGCCAATGCTAGCGCTAGCAGCCCAACCTTTAGCTCCCTCAACTAAGATGTTTTCACGTTACATTCTCTGGGTTCCGCAACAAGTATTATAAGTCTTTGCACAATGTTTCGTGTTTCTTCCAGCAGTTCCACATTGTTCACCGCTATCTCTTCTGTCATATCTGGTCACTTAGATAGATTCATGGGGTCAAACACCGGCGATGCTGCTAGAGGTTCAACTTACACTCACTTTGCTGGGTGGGCGCTCCACTTAATTGATCTTGCCAGATAACATGTCTCTGAGCTGGCACATATTCTGGTAAACGAGGATCGAATGGTTACTGGTTATCATAATAACTATCACTTTGTGGTGTTTCGTACCACTGTTTAGCAGTCGGTTGCGTGTTGTTTTTGACTTGCTGTTCCTTCCTTGGTTGCCTGGGTGATGCAGGCTGCTGAACGTGTACACCGCGAAGCTGCGCACCATTATTGTGCTGAGCCGGCTGGTGTTGCGTTCAATTCCTGTCTCGGCAGGGTGGCAGTGTTTCTGGCCAGTCCCTGTTCTGTTCTTCTTCCTCTGCTCTCTGTACGTATTTTTCTCCCTGGTGTTCGCCCCGGCTGTAGTTACCATATCGTCCCCTTCTTCTGAAGTGGCTGCGGGAATAGTATTCTCGCCCTCTCTGTGGCTGCTGAAAACCGCCCCACTTGCTTTGTCTGCTTGCCTGGTAAGGTTCAGTGGCAATAAAGTTTACACGAGGGTCTTGCGGTGGCGGGTTACGATATTCCCTATTCTGGTAGCCTGGGTACAACGCCAAGGAACTATCTGTGGGAGACTGGCGGTCGTTGTCTACTATACTGTACTGTCACTGCAACCTCTCCATTTGTCAAAGGAAAATAGTGAGGTCATCATAATTTCGCCCGGTCCCATGAGACTGGTGGTTGAATGGACGTTGCTTCAAATCATTGCAACGAACTCATCATCACTGATGGGAGGTTCTAAGTGTACCTCGCGTACATCTCAGATAAGTAGTTCTCCAAATGCCTACCTTTACCTGGAACAAAGCATTCAGAATGCAATTGTACTCGCAAATTCCCCTGCACCATACGGCTCCAGAAATGATCGAGGAATTTTTCGTAAATTCACTGTAATAAGAGGTGTTGGGCCGGGTAACTTCCCACTAATAATAGGAGGTTGATAGCAATCCCAGGTTTAGGTATCTAAACATGTCGTTGTCAGGGAGGCCAAAGAAAGTCGCATACTCCTCTAATATAACGAGGATGTTCACCGTATTTTCCCTTCGTCTGCCCTCAAAACGGCGTATTCGCTCTGCCCACAGTTTAGATGGATGGTGCAACATTGCAATCGCCAATTTTAAAACAGGAGAGTGAGATGTTTCTAGCCATATGGCGGTGGCGTCAGCCAGCGTCGGTTGCGAGAATATGGACACAGACGGTGGCAATTGCAATTCGCGCGTCGATGTATTAGACCTAAGATCATTCATAGCCGTGACCACGACATCTATTCTATCTTCTAAAAAAGTCACCTGTTTCCCGACCTTGGTAACGTGAGGGTCGAATTTTAGGTTTTCGGTGTGCACCGCCTGTTCTGACTTTCTAATTCGCTCGCATACGTGTTGATCGAATGAGTCGAACCAAGGCCAATATTCTATCTTGCATATCATCAGCATTCTCGCACGAATCATTCACTTGTGCAGCTTCAAGCTTAGCGATGCGGCCCTCAAACTCCGAGATCTGTAATGATCACTGTTATTTTACAACGTATTTCTAAGTCCCGTCTCGTCTCGCTACACTGCTGCTCTAGCTCTCCTCTTAGCTGAGTGGTGGTACTGTCGAGACACGTAATATTGTGTTCCTTACCTCAGCTCGGAAACTGTCCATCTGTGCTGAAACTTTCCGGTTTAACTGCAAAATTTGGGCGTTAATTAAAGACTGAAACGTATCCTGTGAACTTTGCTTCTGTGTCAAGTGCTAAGACTGCTCGGCTTGCGAATTTTTCAACTCAGTTTTCCAGCCTTCTACTCACTCAGATTGCGCACATATGATGTCTTCTAAATGTTCTGAGATTGTTCAGCCATCTTTTTATCCAATCTTTCTTACTGAATCGACGTCAATTGTTGCGATAACGTAGACGTGCTTATGTTATCAATAACTGTTGTAGGAAGCCCTATATACATGGACTCGTTTGTGTTAGTTATTTCTGTTGCGTCGGTAGTAAACCGATTTTCCAACTGATTTATTTCGTCCTCGTAAACGTCACAACATTAACAGGTGTATATGTCTTCGCTATATCGTCCGTGGTGTAGTCGAAAGTGCGATAATTAATAGGAGCTGTTCTTCTCAAGTGGTACGGTGTAGGTGTATCTCTGCTCGTACAACCTACCAGTCGCAACACAGCTCGCGCCCCACGCTATTGTGCCAATTTAAATAATGCAACGAATATAATCGTAGTTGTTCGGAATTATGCCTGGTTAGTCCCTTGCATTGTGGCTGTACTTGTAACAATGCAAGAACAGGTGTAATGTGTGTATGTGTGAATGCCCACCTCATAGGGACAGGATAATTTGCATCCAATTTACATCACATTTTTAACCTTCATACCATATCTTGATTTCTCAGGAACACGGGATCCAGAAATTCCACTTCGACTGAAATTATAGGCATGGATACTTGGAAGGAATACTTCAAAGCTACCACAAGCTACAGAAATCTGATCACGACACAGACTTAAGTGAAATAGCCCAAATTTAATTCGAGGATAATTCAATTCTGACACCACTGGTTAAATACGAAAATGACCCGTGCAAAATTATTACCAGAAACAGTGACAAATTTCAAAATCAGATATTAGAATAGTGTAATAATTAAATTGTGTGGCCTTTGGCAACAGTAGCCGCTTTCGTGACTATATTTATGTTTATTGAATTTAGTTTGTTTGTAACGAAGCTTCTTATTATTCTTGAAATAAAATAACTTAAAATGTTTATTTTCAAAACCAGCGTCAGTAAAACTTGTTACTCTCACTGATAGGGCTCTCTAGGTAAGTGATGTTAGCAACCCTGTTTTCGTCAATTCAAAATGGCAAATTATAAAAATGTTAAAATTAATAAAAATATATATTTTTGTCGTTTCTGTGCTTGGAAATTTGAATAAACTTTTCTGACGTTTAATTTTCAAGTAGCATCTTAAAGATCTTGTAGCTGCTGTGTTCAGTTGGCATTCCCATTAATGCTAAGTCTTCTTCAGAATCTTCCTTATATAGCATGCTCTCGGGCCTGAGGTAGATCACATACCGTCTTTCATGTACCATTACACAACGTGGTAGTACAAACTTGGAACTAAACAATTAACCGCGTTTGTCGCCCGTACAGACTCTCTTTTTAACATGAAATGAGGCGCATCTTCCCCCACATCGGGCAGCCTGTATAAAATCTCGGACTCGGTAGCGTTATTCTGAAGTTAAACTCAAAGAGTCACCGTCCTGCCTGACGGGAAACAATATGGCCACAAATCCCTTCAACTTATATAATCAGACGTAATTTTTAAAACCAGTGCCAATCATGAGACAGCTATGCCACAAATTAAAAATCATGCCATGTGTTAACATGATAACCACCAACAAACTGCGCTTGGGCTGGGCTCGTGCCCTGTTCACAAACTACTTTTCATTGTTTACGGAAGACTCCCAAATACGATCACAATGATAAATAAAATAACTGAATGTATAACATATTTGCCATCTAAATTAAATAATAAACCAAATGGTTTATGCGGTAGCTGTAGCATACAAAAAACATTAAACAGTTAAATAATAGAATATGATGTGTGATAATTACTGAAAATAAGAGTGTTAATACCAACTGGCAAAAGGCCATGTTTTAAGTCATTACAGCACTGTTAGTAACACTATTTACGATATATAAACATATATATAAAATTTGCATATCACGTTAATTACAAATTATACTAATTTTCCATCATTGTGCTCAATTATAGTTGTACACTAGGGACAAACAACGGACACTGCGCATTTCTGCGAGAAAGCCTAATGGTGTTGACGTATCTTGCCAACTTATGTTCATTAATACATGTAGTTGGAATACAATTTAAAGTACCAAAATATTACACAGTGTTAATTAACTTCGTTTCCTTGCTCATTATTTATTCTTCTGAACGATTACCAGTTCAGTAATGGTTATTATTTAATATTTACTAAAATACGATTTTTACATTATATAGCTATTTATAAAAAAATTTGAAAACGAGCACAATTAAGTTGTTTTGTAAATAAAAGGTAATGTTGGCAAGAATACTACGTAATAAGTATGATATGTTTTAAGAGCGTCCATCATTAGAACAAAGGAAAAGGAATTATTTGTCTATACACTTTTCACATGTGTCATGTTAGGCCTTACTTACAGCGCATCCAACTATGAAAGAAGGGTTATTGTGTTCGAATCATGGTCTGCCTAATTTGTTTTGTAATGTTTTAAAATTAATTGAATTTACACATTACCGAGCGTAATATGTCGAATAAAGTCTATTTATTTTAAAAAGAACTTCAAGAAATATTAAAATACCCCTTGTAAGATTATTAATGGTATGATATATTAGCCATTATGTGTCAATATGTTTTTTTTTGTTGGCGGTAATTACAGCTATCAACATTTATTCAACAGAAACAACTATTCACGTACGGAAGGAATTTTGCCTTTTTTTTTTTTACACACGTTACATTACAAAAGAAGATTGCTCATAATGTGCGTGCATTAATAATTGTATTTGTGAGCGCCCCTGCTACAGCGGTAAAACTACATCCTCAGTGATGGGACGAGTAACAACTTAGAAGTTACATTGGCACGATTGATGAAGTGGCTGGTTGATGTGGGCTGGAGTTTGTGTTTGTAAAGCCCCTGTCACACTGTAAAATTTTTGACTTCAACTAAGATTGACATTAAAATTTGAAGACAAAATACGACCATCAAGTTTTTCCTTCCAGCAAGTTTTATTAAATAATCTTGAATGTGTTTGAAAATGCGTCACACTGAAAGTTTTATTTTTACTGAGAGAAGCTAATTTGAATTATTATTTAAAAATTATTTTCATAGTGAGATATTGCTTTCGTGTTCCCATACTGTCCATTATAAGAATAAACGTAGGGAATGTTGTAATTTATTTTCGTTTCTTTATTAAATTCAAATGCTATTTATCAGAGATGTTTCCTTCACAATGGAATTTAATATCTCTCAGTTCGTAATATTATGTGTACTATTAACTTACATTTACATTCATGTCCAGACAGCTTATACATAAATTAATTTCTTCATAACCTACTTCGTTTCCAGCTATTATTCGTTATTTTAAAGTTTCTTGGCGTGAAAATTTTTTTTTACTTATAATATGACATGCATGTAACATTATGTCAAACAATGAAACTGCGTAACCTCCACGCATATTAAACGTGGTTTAAAAGGTTTTAATAATGTTTGGTATTGTGGGGCAAGAGTTCGCAATTGGATGATACTGTCAAAAATAAAAATGAAATTTATAACCGGTCCAATCTTCGAATGTTTTATGGAAACTGAAGCCATCCAATTTTCCTAGACAAATACGGCGGCCTTTATGACGTTTCGAAGTCATAACTGTCCCACTTTATTTGATCAAACGTATTGGAAGTACTTCGACGAAAAAATTTGACAGTGTGACAGGGGCTTTAGAAATATCCTTTCCACCATATAAAACTTGAAATTACGTTTTAAATACTTTATGGGTTGTGTTTTAACCTATTTACATGAGTTACAGAAATGTGATAAATTTGTTTCGACGTTTTCGTGGAGACTTGTATGTAGTTCAGTGAATGTTTCGGTTGCAAAAGTTACGTGAGTGCATGCGAGATGGCGTTGACCCACGGAATAGCCTTTATCTTACATATGTGACAACGGGAACGGTTTTCCCTGCATGTTTTGAAACAAAATCAATTAATTTGTCATCTTGACGTATCTATAATTTGAGCATTTGCTACGGCTCAACAAGCTGTAAATATGCTAAAGTCTAGCTAGTAAAACTCATGAAAAATAATACAATAAAACCGATGTATACAGTAAAAATTTATTGAAATGTGTATTTCAGGCTATACTTACAACTGCACATATATCACTAAAGAAATTTATTGAAACATAAGGCCGAGTAACCTATTTTTAGCATCAAGACATAAATTATGTATAAACTGTATATTCATTCCCATTGTTGCACTCTTCACAAATGAATGGTCTCGATCTTGTTCAGTGTTTTCACACTGGGGTTATGTACATGATTGACATGCTATTTTATCCCTTAGAACTGACTGGCTTCTCTGCTTCAAACTATGCGCTATAGCTCAGATTTACAGGGCAGCTAAATATTGTAGAGTAATTTATTTATATGAAAATATACAGCAAAAATTGATAACCCTAAAAGTGCAGTTCCGGTATTGAAACCCCAAGTTCACTATTTAAAATGCACGTCACTAATTTCCACATTACAAAAAAAGGGACGGAAAAATATCAATTATGAAATTACCAAAAAACATGTTAATAAGTCGGTGATCAGCACCGTGCACAAATATCATCTACAAGCTGTAATGCAAGAAAGAGATAAATAAATGTATTACGTTCGACAATAATAAAACAATAATTATGTTGTATTTTTGTAGGCTTATGCAGATGTGTTTCAAGTCCATAATAACTGCTATCCTTACAGATAATGTTACAACAGACAAGTTGACGTACTTTTTCGCAAAAGCTGCTGTAAATAAACACAGCAGAACAACGCAGTTTCCACTTTCTTATAGCCACGCACGAGGCGGCGAAATACAAACCGTGACTTATCTGATAACATCTCAGGGCACAGCGAAACTACGTTCAGAAATACACTCGTGAGTTAAGTACTGGTCATCGCTTTCCAATCGTCCGAGATGGTGGTGCATAATGCCAAACTGAATCTACTGGAATACCAGCCTAAGGCCTAAGATCCGCTATTTTGTAATGCATGAGGAATATTGTAAATAGTCCGCCATTTTGGAATATAGCATTACGTAATATTACAGTTTTTAGGCACATCATTAATCGGAAACTATTCAACCGATTCCCACCAAATTATGAATGTAAGTAATACTATGGAAGGCTATGTAAACTTTTGCAATTTGAATAGATGAGGAACTTATTTTAAAAATGGTGGTCATATAAATATTTTAGATTAATTTGATATACCTACCACACAAGTTGACCGGTGTTAACCAAAATTGGAATGATACAAGTATATGTTACCAATAAGCATTTTCATAAGTATACATCAACATGCCTATTATGAATATGTTCGTTCTATGAAGGAATGAACCTTAATTATTGTAGACCTGACTTACATGCGCTGGCATGATAATGTTGTAGAATGGTGCAATGATTGGATCCAAAGCGGTTATTTGCATAAGGAAAAACAATTGTACTTGTGGGGCCTCTAGTGTGGGAAAGACGACCTGTTGTAATCGAAATTTACTTGGTACGCGAATTTTTTACACATATGTTGGTAAGTTCGATTTTCAAGATCTAGATGGCCGCTTCTATGATTCAATAGTTTTTAAGGTGGACAGACATTAGTACCACAGCGACAGCTTTATAAAGCCTTTATGTGAAGAAACGTCTACGTGTCTTCCAGTTAAAGGTGGTTTCGGTCGAATAAAGTCCTGGAAGAAACCTAAATGGTTTGTTGCTAATGACCCTCCACCAAATAAAACCTGGTCTTTGAATAGAGTCACAGTTTTTGAAACCACTCGCCCGTACCAGGAATTACCAATCGACAAATATGCCAATACATAGTCATTTGTTTAGATTTTTTAAATTTCTTTTACATTTAAATTATTTAATTTTTATGCTTTCTTGTATTTTTATGCTTGTATTAGGTTTAAGTTCATTCCAATTCTAATGTGAAGGTTACCTCACGTCAATGCAACCCTCATTCAAGATGGCTGTGACCCGAGGTCATTCTCTTTATCCTCAGCTCCTCACCCACATCACATTGTGTCAAAAGGAACCATATATATGTACTACCACACTAAATTTTCTTTACTGTTTCTGGTTTTAATTTAAAGATCACCCACAATCACTTTCATAGCAATGAAAAAACTTTTTCTACAATCGCAAAAACGTTGGCACGATCTCTCTTTGAAGACATTTTTGTGGATATGAGCTCCCCTCGAAATAATAGCCTGCGCCAGCCAAAAGCAGGGACGTTATAAGCAACCTTTAAAAATAATTTGGCGGGGAGGGGAGTGTTGTTCAGTCATGTCAGAATCCCAGTGACTTCTCGCCTATACTGAGTAGTACCACCACCCTTTTCCCTTGTGTCCTTTTCACCAGTGAACACAGCACTCTCGCATGCCCGGCCAGACCTGCTCGCGGGTAATGGCAGCCCATTTTCCACCGGGTTGCCGGACCATCGATCATGCCGGGCTTCTATCGGAAATTTGTAACTCGCTCCATTTTCGCGCGTTTATTAAAAACACTTGGGCCGTCGTCGGCGGCTCGACGCTCGTTTCTCATCGCGCGGAAGGGAACAGCCACTCGACTGACGATCGCCGCGCGAGAACTCCCGTCGGCGCCCTGTACAATATAGACTTTCTTTTCACTGCCCTCGTTTGTTAGTCACGCCACTTGCACGTCGCCTTGCGAGCACATCACGCTGAAGTCTACAAACTGCACTGCAGTAGCTGCAGCCGTCTCTTTTCAAATATCGTATTTCGTAAAAACTTTGTAAAGCTCCCATCAACTCAATTACCATTAATAGGTTTAGGTAACTATATGCTGTTCACAGTTATTTCAGCACTTTTGAAATCAACCGTTGGAAAATTTTTCTGGCCATTAATGCATATATTTTAACTGGCTCACTGACCGTCGTGCGCCCAGTAAAGTTGGTAACGACGGTGGAGAAAGCAGTTGCAAGTTTTAACGTTGAATTAAAAGTTTTTGGTAAATATTTATGAATACTGAAATTATTATTTTCTGTTTTTTTTATTACCTGTAAGTGAAAGAACTAGCGAATTTGTAAAATATTTACTTTCATAATAATTACACAGTTTTACTTAACCGACGCATTAATAAAGTGACCAAGCCTATGGTAATGTTAATTTTACATATGGCGGAAGAATACACAATGCGCGTGCAAGTGTATCTTAATTAGAGCATTGAAATGTGCTCAATTTACCGTGAATAGTATATAATAATGCTGTATGTTTATGTCCGCGAGTGCTCAATTTGTTAATTTTTTTGGTTGCGCAGCTATTGCGGTTTTGCCTAATCGGGTCCCGCATATATATATAAATATGATACAAGTACTTAAGTAATGTATTATAAAAAGCCTGAAATAAGTTATTTACGGCATTTAACGACTTGGAACCCGTAAAATAAAATACACTGCAATAATCATGTGAGCCTGTGGGTTCATACAAACATTTTTTTTAGAACTTATTAAAAATATTTTTCACCTATATTACGCGTAATCCATTACAGAGATTTACTGCGCAATTATTTTACAAACACCAACACTTTGAAGCATGTACCGCCACTGTAAAAGACAAGGCGGCTTATACGGTCAAAGTTAATGCCCCTCCAGGCCCTGACTATTNCCACTGTAAAAGACAAGGCGGCTTATACGGTCAAAGTTAATGCCCCTCCAGGCCCTGACTATTAGGTGCGTGGAGGGTAGGTTGCGGGTTTAGTAATAATGTTGGCTAAGACTGTGGTATTTGGAAGTACGAATATATATTGTCTCATATGTCTTTTCACAAATACACAATATCGGAACTTCTGAGGTGCGGTACTGTCATAGTGTGTCTACTCGAATG
>NQII01002249.1:141548-167939 GCA_002778355.1 Clitarchus hookeri | reverse complement strand
TTTTTATGTATACTCGGTAGGTCTGAGAATAGATTTATATCTATTTTTTACACCCCTAAGTAATAAGGGTGGCCACCCCCAAACAATTTTTTTTTATTGTTTGAACAAAATTTTTATTTTTTATTTTTTTATGGTGTGGCATCAAAAAATAGATACCCTCCTAAATTTTCACCCTTCTACCACCAACCCTTATTTTTATAGCAATATTAGTAATTTAATAAATTTTACCCTAGGTCGATAACTGATCAATTATCATCGATCATTTATCGATCTAGGTTACAATTTATTCCCACCAGGTGTCTCCCAGTGACACAGCACGGAGTAGCCGGTCTCCACTTTCTCTCACACAATAACCTTTCTCTTATTCATTTGTGCTCAGATCGTAGTAGTGACGTGTTTACAATTATATTTTCAATAATTAAGTGTACTTCTTAATTAACTTTATTATTGATCGCAAAGCTGTAATTGTTTGTATTTCCATTTTATTAATATTTATTAAATTATCTAATATATAAGTGTAGTTCTCACGTTCAGTTATTTAATTAATTTTATATAACCTCAACAGTACTCAACACGTGTCACGAGCACGTGTTATATAATAAACAAATTTGTTTATTATATTATATTAAAGTCAGTGTGTGTAAAATTTAGTGAGAATCCATCTAAAAAATAAATATTGCACAAGGTAAATAATTTAATAATTAGAAATATACATTAATTAACATTAAATATTGCGTGTATGTATATGTATGTGTATATATGTGCAATTAATGATAAATACATTATAACTATACTGTTTTTTATCATTGAGTAAACGCTTATTATTAAAAATAATTTAATAATAAGAAATATACATTAATTATCATTAAATATTGCGTATATGTATGTGTGAATTTACACGTATGTGTATATATGTGCAACCAAAGAATAATTACATTATAACTATACTGTTTTTCATCATTAAGTAATTCAATTTTTTATATTTATGTGTTTTTTTTACAGTGAACAATGCCAACAAAACGCAGAGGGGCTTCTTTGGGCTGTCAAACGCGTAACGC
The DNA here is from genome assembly GCA_002778355.1 of Clitarchus hookeri. Taxonomy (NCBI): domain Eukaryota; kingdom Metazoa; phylum Arthropoda; class Insecta; order Phasmatodea; family Phasmatidae; genus Clitarchus; species Clitarchus hookeri. Next base: position 166,881 of record NQII01002249.1, on the reverse strand, counting down.
TGCATGCGTGCGAAAAAGAAGGGCCCAAAGAACTGAAGAAGATATACAGCAAGATAATACCAATGCGCGTGTGAGCATGGCGCAATTTCGTCAACAACAATCAGAAGATGCACGAGCTGGACAAAACGAACAAAGAAGATCAGAACAAAGACAATCACGCCGTTTCGTAGTTGACAGACGCAGGGAAAATAATCAACAACGCCAACAAATACATCGATCATTCACGAAAGATTCATTCCTGCGTCTAGCATTCGAGTATGAGCCTGATATTCAATATTATGCTCATTCAAAAGTGGACATTGGTGCTATGGATACAGAATGCCTGCATTGTAATGCCCTAAAATTTAAATATGAGGCAGCCGGGATGTGTTGCTCATCGGGTAAGGTGCAATTACCAGCAATTGAAACACCACCTGAACCATTAAACGGCTTTCTTATGGGCACGGATCCAGATTCTAACCTGTTCCTGAAGTCTATTAGAAAATTCAATTCATGTTTCCAAATGACATCGTTCGGAGCAACAGAAGTGGTTAAAAATAGCGCTGCAAATGGTCAACAATTCAATGCAACATTCAAAATCAAAGGCCAAATTTATCATAAAGTGGGCTCATTGCTGCCAATGCCTGAAGAACCACATAAATTTTTGCAAATCTATTTTATGGGCGGTGAGGATGCACGTGTGGACGCACGCTGTAGCTACACTCACCTCGATTCACTTTTTGCAAGACGCATCGTCAGCGAGCTGGACACTCTATTGAATGAGCACAATGAATTATTGAAAATATTCAAATCACACATGCACAAGTTAGAAAGTGATGATCACGCTATTGTCATCAATCCTGACAAAACACCTGCTGGAGAGCACGTTCGTAGATTCAATGCACCTGTTGTTGACGACGTTGCTGGAATTATCGTTGGTGATCGTTCAACTTCACGAGAAATCGTGATTCGTAGAAGAAATAATAATCTCCAGTTCATTGCTGATACACACCGTTCATACGACGCTCTCCAATATCCACTAATGTTCTGGAAGGGACAAGACGGATATTGCATAAATATTAAGCAACGAGATATTACAGGAGCCGAAACAAACAAGAATGTTAGTTCTAAGGATTTTTACGCCTATCGATTGATGGTAAGACGCGGTCAGGATAACGTCATTCTACGATGTCGTGAGCTTTGTCAACAATTCATGGTCGACATGTACGTGAAGATAGAGAGTGAACGACTACGATACTTGCGATATAACCAACAAAAGCTGCGTGCGGAAGAATACATTCACTTGCGAGACGCTATTGTCAACAACGCCGACATCAACGAAATTGGTAACTCTGTCATTCTACCATCATCGTACATAGGCAGTCCACGTCATATGCAAGAGTATACACAGGATGCTATGACTTTCGTGCGCGTATATGGACGACCATGTTTATTTATCACGTTCACATGTAATCCAAAATGGACGGAGATTACATCTTTGCTATTGCCTGGACAAAATGCAATACATCGTCATGACATTACGGCACGTGTGTTCAGACAAAAATTAAAGTCTTTAATAATTTTCATTACGAAATTACATGTATTCGGCCCCACACGTTGCTGGATGTATACGGTTGAATGGCAAAAGCGTGGATTACCGCATGCCCACATTTTGGTTTGGTTGATCGACAAAATCCGTCCTGAAGAAATTGATAGTATAATTTCTGCGGAAATTCCAGATCCATCTATTGATCAAATGCTGTTTGACATTGTTACAGCAAACATGATTCATGGCCCATGCGGTATTCTGAATATGTCATCGCCTTGCATGGTAGATGGAAAATGTACCAAAAATTTCCCAAAAAATTTCGCTTATGATACAATCACAAATGTTGACGGTTATCCAATGTATCGTCGAAGAAGTTCCGATAATGGCGGACAATCATTCATTAAAAATATCAATCACACAGACATTGACATTGACAATCGTTGGGTGGTACCATATTCGCCTCTGCTGAGCAAAACATACAATGCTCATATTAACGTTGAGTTCTGCAGTTCAGTGAAGAGCATCAAATACATTTGCAAGTATGTGAATAAAGGCAGTGATATGGCTGTATTTCGAGTGGAAAATACAAACCTGAATGCTCCTCCAGTGAATAAAAACGATGAAATAACGCTCTACCAAATTGGCCGGTACATCAGCTCCAATGAAGCAGTTTGGCGTATCTTTGGTTTCCCAATTCATGAACGGGATCCAGCAGTTATTCATTTAGCCGTCCATCTTGAAAACGGTCAGCGCGTATATTTCACGGACGAGACAGCGATTGATCGTGCTATAAGTCCACCAAAAACTACACTCACCGAATTCTTTCAATTATGTAACCGTGAGGATGCTTTTGGTGCCTTTGCACGGACATTACTCTATACAGATATACCACGCTATTTCACATGGGGCCAAACCAAAAAATGGATGCCCCGAAAGCAAGGCACACCGATTGATGCATGTCCCGGTTTATTCAAATCAAACACCTTGGGACGTGTATTTACAGTCAATCCAAGGCAGACTGAGTGCTTTTATCTTCGACTGTTATTGGTTAATGTCACCGGTCCATTGTCATTTCAAGATATACGTAAAGTGAATGAACACCAGTATCCAACGTATAAAGATGCATGTCTTGCACTCGGCTTGCTGGAAGACGACAACCAGTGGGAATGTATGCTTGCTGAAGCAGCATTGAACTGTTCAGCAAAACAAATTCGTCTACTATTTGCTATAGTGTTGACTACATGTTTCCCGGCCCGTGCAGAGACATTGTGGGATAATCACAAAGATTCAATGAGTGATGATATTTTGCATCAACATCGTTCACGGTGCAACGATCTAACAATTCCATTCAGCGACGCTATGTACAATGAAGCATTGATTGCTATTGAGGATCATTGCATTATGATTGCCAATTTACCACTCACTCATTTCGGTATGCAATCGCCAAACCGAAGTGCATCTGATTTACTGAACACTGAAATGAATCGTGAACTACAATACGATACTATAGAATTGGCAGCGATTGTTACTCGCACTGTCCCACTAATGAATGAGGAACAAAGAACTGTTTATGACCGCGTTATGATCGCAGTTTCGGCAGGGCAAGGTGGATTCTTTTTTTTGGACGCACCGGGTGGAACTGGCAAAACATTCCTTATTTCGCTAATTCTCGCCGAAATACGATCGAATAATGGCATCGCATTGGCGGTTGCATCGTCTGGCATTGCGGCAACTTTACTGGATGGAGGCAGAACAGCTCATTCAGCGTTTAAGTTGCCACTAAATATTCAAAATAACCCAGATGCAGTGTGCAACATAAAGAAAAATTCGTCCATAGCCACAGTCCTGAAACAGTGTAAAATTATCATTTGGGATGAATGCACTATGGCACACAAATATTCGCTTGAGGCATTGAACAGGACATTGAAAGATCTCAAAAACAACGACAAACTATTTGGTGGTACTCTATTACTCCTATCAGGTGATTTTAGACAAACGCATCCCATCATTCCACGTTCAACGTATGCTGATGAAATCAACGCCTGTTTAAAATCATCGCCACTATGGTGCTTCAAGATCGATCCGCTGAAATATTCTCGAAACAACTATTAGATATCGGCGATGGAAAAGTTACTGCAGATGAAACTAGATCCATAAAATTACCGACCGATTTCTGCACAATCGTTCATTCACAAGATGCTCTCATTGACCACATATTTCCCGATGTACACACACAATACATTCATCATGAGTGGCTGGCAGAAAGAGCAATTTTAGCAGCAAAAAATGTGGACGTCAACGAATTAAATCTCAAGATACAGCAATTGCTGCCAGGGGACTTGGTGACATACAAATCTATTGATTCTGTTTGCGATGCTTCCGAAGCTGTGAATTATCCAGCAGAGTTTTTAAACTCTTTAGATTTACCAGGCTTGCCACAGCATAATTTACAATTAAAGGTTGGATCTCCGGTTATTTTACTTCGTAATTTAAATCCACCACGGCTGTGCAACGGCACGCGATTAGTTGTTAAAAAATTGATGAAAAATGTAATCGAATGCATCATTTTAAATGGCAAATTCCGAGGTGAAAGTATCTTGCTACCACGGATCCCTATTATACCCACAGATGTGCCAATTCCATTCAAACGTCTTCAATTTCCAACTAGATTGGCATTTGCAATGACCATCAACCGATCTCAAGGCCAAACAATGTCTGTTTGTGGCTTAGATTTGAGCACGCCATGTTTTTCACACGGACAATTATACGTGGCATGCTCTCGAGTGGGCAAACCATCAAGTTTATTTGTATTAGCTACAGATGGCATGACAACAAATATTGTACACTCTACTGCGTTAAGGAATTGATATTGTTTTTTTGCTGCGTAAATAATTATATATTTTTCAATAAATTTTTATGAATTAAAATTATAAATGTTTGGTGTTTTGTTAATTTTATATTCCGTCATCGTCCACAGAGCTCCATGCCTCTTCCACTTATATACCACATCCTCACACACTTACAATAAGTTATAGTTATTTTTTTCTAATACTATAATCACTAGAAATACTTTTTATGGCAAAACAACGTTTGCTGGGTCAGCTAGTACATATATATAACTGATAATTCTATGTAGATATCTGTGTATCAAAAATGATAGTTGAAGAAAGAAGGCATTAAATTGCCAAATACATCTACAAATTTCTTCAAGTTATGAAATGACTTGAATATCCACTTTTATATTAAATTGTTATATGTTGGAGCCACTGAGGTTCTGGAAATAAACGTTCAACGAACGGAGTATATTCCCACCATAAAGGACAAAGCCAAAGATACAGCCTTCTTCTAACACTTTTTAAAATATATGTAGTGATGTTTATATGTGAAAATCATTCTTTTTCATGTTTGCAAAAAATACATACGCAAATGTTTTGTTTTATGCTGGTGACCAAGTTACCTCACAATATAGTGCTGAAAAACTACAATATGCAATAAACATTTTTAATAAGTTTGAAAGCACCTATGAATTAAACATTTCTGGGGATAAAATAATAAAAATAGTTTTTAAAGGCAAATTGCAAATAAAAAAAATTAAGTAATATAAAATTAAATGATACAAGTTAAATATATTTAATGTGTATCATGTGAACGGGATATAGATTTAAGTTATTAGTTTAATAAGTTAAGAAATATTTGTGAGATTGTCTATAAATTTGAAAAATAAAACACGACCAAGCATACGACGGTAAGGAACATTTATTTATTAATTTTGCCGCCAAATATTGATGTTCAGATAGTACGACATTTTGAAATGTTTATTAAAACCAAGCGCTTGTTGTAGCGTTTTTACTTTGCATAATTATACGTTTAAATGTAATTGTAAAAATGGTTTTCATAATGAAGAGATATAATTTAGGAAAACGCATAAATATACCAACGATGGCTAAGGAAATTTGCCAGAAGATTTAGTTTTGTAATTCTGCACACGATATTATAGGCTTAATAATGTTGCATGTCCACTGAGTCACCACTGGACTCTTCCACTCTTCCCCCTCCTCCTTTTGCCGTTTTTTTTAACACACTCACTAGGTAGTCAGTAGACAAGGTGAGTATAAGGGCCAGTAGCCAGGTGAGAAGAGAGGGGAATAGAGCGTGGTGTACATAGCGAGTTTGACCTCGAGATCATTCGCAATAACTTACCATAATGCTATATATAAACAGCGAGACCTTCGACACCTTTTCCGCACCTGACACCTGTGTTGTATCGGATAGACAGACTTAGCCACCATGTCGCGAGCCACGTCATGAAGCTATGCATGCCGAAGGTCGGTCGGCAGATGCGTAAATAAATTCTCCACCTAAAAAAATAACGACACCTCAGCTTCGTCTGCGACGAAGCTGAAGATGGAGACCTCGCCTCCATCTTCACCCATGAGATGAATCCATAAAGAGAAAGACACCCTTTTATCTACACTGTTAATATTTATTACCTGAGTAAAGCTGCGTTTGAGTGTAACTGCGTTCGTGGTATGGTGGATGACTTAAATAAATTACCTTAGTAATAAAATATATGATTTATGCTCTAAAAACCTGGTATAAAAATCTAATGCAGGTTTTATCGTCATTGTGTAACTATTTACTATAACATATACATATATATGTGTGTATACATACACACACAACAAACAATTTTTTTATGGGGAGATTATTCCTCCAACCGAGTTTTTTTTTTAGGTGGTGAAGTTATATGCCCATCTGTCGAACTGACTCAAGGAGCTTGTGTACATCACTTCGTGCATTGAAGATCATGGAGGTTGTGCGATGGGAGTAGCTTTGTGGGCCTCATCCAACTGCTACTAGTGCCTATAGTGGTCTGCGTAGAGCCCTCACGTGCTGGAAACCAATCATCGCATGCCGTCGAGATGAGTGGGTGCCTGGTGGAGCTGGCGCTGGGTGCGAGCCATGAGGTGTCGTGTTTTATTTGTGGGGATGTTATTACTGTCGACGCAATAGGAAGCATAGTATACACCAGTTATGTCAAGTGTAAGAATATATGGATGCTAAGTGTTCTGGTTGGACCCTGGCTTTTCAGTAAATCATCTAAGATGAGAACAACTGGGCTCAAACCACTTGTGAAATAGGCACATACTGATTTCCTTCTACCTGTCTACAGAGAATTACAACATAAAAAGCCAGCAAACCACCACATGAATGCGAAGCCTGTATTGCATGTGAAGTCAGCTGAGGAACGTGAGGGGTGAGTTGCAGAGCGTGAGGGATCATTTGAAGAGCAGTAGGGGTAATTTGCGTAGCATGAGGAGTCATTTGCAGAGCAATAATAGGCATTTGTGAAGCATGAGGGGTCATTTGCAGAGCATGTGTTCAAGATTAGCAAAGAACTTGTATGTAAGAAACTGTAGAAGATGTAACTGTAATGAGATCAAGGAAATAGATAAAATATCTGGTTGAATGGATGCATAAAAATTCTTAAACCTCACTGATGAAATATGTCAGTAAATTTATATATAGAGCAGTTGCTAGGCAAAGTAGATACACAAGTTGCTAATGTAGAAAGAATGTCAGTTTTTTTTTCATCAAATTGATGCAAGCCAATGATTATACAAAGTCTACTATAGAGCTTACCTCTATAGATGTGCCTTCTCCTACTGCTGAAAAATTGCATGGAAAACAGTGTTGCTGCTGTGGAAAGATCTTGAGCGAAAACTGCCATGCTCGGCGAAATGAGAGAACCACCTGTACAAAGAGTCCTTTTCGCCCGATGAAGCATTACGACATTGGTACTATGCAGTTTATGCAAGGCGATACATTGAAGGAAAACATCGATATCTGCAAGGGTTTGTCTACTGGCAGACAGCAAGTGATTTCGCCAATACTCCATGCTGTATCGGTGGGTACTGATTTGTCAGGCGATAATGACGAGACAGTTAATGCTTAAGACGGAATGAGTGCAGTGGAGTTGGTATATGTGTGTTGTACGCTTGCAAAACTTTCGCGTGAAGTCGAGAAACTTCAAAATAAACTATCGTCGGCTCTAAATACTGATGATGACCATGTGTCTCCTACAAAGAAAAGGAAACTTAATATTTAGGATGAAACAGGAGGTTAATACGATCCAGAATACGATATTGATGAGAAAAACTTCGAAGACAGTGTTGCAGAAGGATGATGATTCTCTCGACGTCCCCACACATTTCACCAACGAGTTTCCTCGGGCAAGTGGTGTGAAGAAGTAAGAAGGTGTCAAGAACGCTGGTTCATTTGTTACAATGAGCGAAATGGAGAAGGCAGAATATGATGACAATACTGACTACATGTTTACCGAAGACCCTAATGAACTTGTTGATAGACTCACGCGTTTGATCGCTTTGCAACAAGATGGATATTTATCGCACATTAACGAAATATCGTCTATCATTAGTGAACTAAATGATCAAGGTTATATCAGGTGATACTGTTGGCTACTATCCATGATCTGCACACATATGAGAAATGTGAAAATCGCTTCTATGAAATAATTAGAATGATAAAGTGTATATAATAACAAAATAAATTAAATTTATATATACATAAACAATGTGAGTTTAATTTATTATTCAGAAAGACTTATTTAATATGTGGTATGTAAAAATCGATTGCGATAGTTGGTTTTAGATCAAGAGTGTATGCAGAAGGAGGGGCCATGGTAGGATCTGAAGTATTATGCCTTACTCGGTTCGATTCAAAATTTGACTGAGTTCTATAAGGCGAACGAATTAACTGGGGAATTCTTTGGGGGAACATTCGTAACTGGTTAGTTGGCCTGGTCATTCGTAATAGTCGACTTTTACGAGATTGGTGGTCATCAACTGTTGGTACAGCTAGGTGGTATGGAGGATTGGTCTTGACCACTGTTCCAGCCATGTAGGAATTGATCTTGGCAAGAGCCAGTCATGGGTAGAGTTACGTTCCTTCAGGAACCAGTTAGAGTTTCGTTTAAGAAAGGTAGAGGGGAGGAGAATCGTGTGGTTGGTTGAGGTTGAGGGGATGAGTTATTGCGCGTTATTGTGGGTGGATTGTGGGGGAAGTCGGTTGAATGTATGGTGACATGCGTAAATGTTGATAGTGGCTGAGCTATGGCAAGTAAATGGCAAGAGTAGTGCATCGACGAGAGGAGCGTGGGAGCCAGATGGCGATGGGTGGAAGGGGTATATGTGCCACATAAATTTCATAATTCGCTTTGGGGGTTGTTAGATTGATCGGTTATACAGCAAATTATATGTAAAGGTGGGGGTGCAGACGTCTGCTGATTGTCGTACCTGGGAGTGGTTGTGCACCACCATCATTACGAGAATCGGACTTTTAGGGTCACACACATCCAATTTGGTTTTTCGTTTTAGGTATGTAAATTTTTACTCTATGGTTACTTATGTTTTTGTATTTTGTCACGAGTATTTCTCAATTTTCTGATTTCAAGGTAAATTTGTTAAGTTTATGCTTGCTAACATTCAACATGGTGGTCAGAGACAGTAATATATTATGTCCGTCGATTTTTACTATAGTTTCTTTGATTTCTTACTATTTTTCCCAATTTTCAGATTTCAAGGTAATGGTTAAGGTCGCCAACATTCAACATGGAGGTCGGAGTCAGTAACATAATATGTTCGTCGNTCAGATTTCAAGGTAATGGTTAAGGTCGCCAACATTCAACATGGAGGTCGGAGTCAGTAACATAATATGTTCGTCGATTATTACGAATTTTTTCTCAATTATTTGTTTTCAAGCTCATTGGGGTAAGGTCAAGGCCATCGGCATCCAAAATGNATTATTACGAATTTTTTCTCAATTATTTGTTTTCAAGCTCATTGGGGTAAGGTCAAGGCCATCGGCATCCAAAATGGGTGTCGGAGTCAGTGATTTAATATGTTCCTAAACTTTTATTAGTTTCTTTCGGTTTTTTGCGATTTTTCTCGATTTTTTTATGATTGGGAGGGGCTGGAGGTTGTGAAAGGGTGTGTTGAGGGTATTGGCATGAGTGTGAGCTTAATGTTATATGTTCCTCGATTTAAAAAAAATAGTAATATTTTTTTTTTTTTTTTTTTAATTATTTTATAACTGTGCCTGCTAGGAAGGGGTGAGGTGAGGGTGGTGGGATGAGTGTGAGGTTAATGTTATGTGTTCCTCGATATTTAAGGAAAAAATTGTTTAGTTTTTTTTTTTTTCGCGATATTCCCGATTTTTTTTAATGATTGGGAATGGAAAGGGAGGACGCAAGTTGAGGGCCGTGGGATGAGTGTGAGGTTAACATTATATGTTTCTTGATTTTACAGAAGATTTTTTCAGATTTTTATAATAATTGCCCTGGGGAGGGGGTGTGGTAAGGGTGAAGAGAGGTTAGGTGAGAGAAAGGGGTGGAGGTAGCTGGGTGTGGATGTGGTAGGTGCAGGTGTGTGATCGGAGGAGGGGGGCAGATCCGCTGATCCTCCCTGGTCTGCTTGACCTGGCTCGGAGTCACGAATCCTCCTCTGCTGCTCTGAGAATTAAATGACTCATTACGCAAAAAACCTCTTATCCTCTTGCTCGACTGAGAATTTTTCGGCCTTTGCTTCGAGAAGCATCAAATACGCTTTCCTCATTTTTCCAGTTTTTGGAAATTTTTTGGTGAAAAATGTGATTTTTGAGCAAAATTATTAATTTCATCTGTCTAAATTAACTAAAATAAATTCACACAAGTGGGTCGCCCTTATTTCGGACATTATAATTTATGTTAATTTTGTCATAGATAATAAATTAAAACAACTGCGAGACACGAAGAGCATTAAACAATAATTGTGCATAAATTGTTGTAAAACAAACAGAAAACAATTTAGGTATCCTGGAATAGTGTTTGAGAAGTTTGTTCTTCAGTGACATTGAAAACTGGTTATGAATCACAAACTCTTCTCCACACAGACTGCATGGCTTATATCATTGACACCTTNCAGTGACATTGAAAACTGGTTATGAATCACAAACTCTTCTCCACACAGACTGCATGGCTTATATCATTGACACCTTATATGTACGTTAATATTTACCGTATACAGATCTGATCCGAAGTTTCAGACCATAGCAAATTTCAGATAAAAACATTTGCCGCAAGCGTNATATTTACCGTATACAGATCTGATCCGAAGTTTCAGACCATAGCAAATTTCAGATAAAAACATTTGCCGCAAGCGTATATAAGAGAATGTACCATATTTATAATGTAATGGGGCCGTATCTGCAAAACCATAACTAATAGTTTACGGAAATATCAACGACCATGATAACTATGTTATTTTAAAAACTTCACTAAGTCTGGAATTTATTTTAATTTTTCTTTTTTTGTAGATACTTAAGAGTGAAAGGTAAATACTAAGAAATAATGGTAATTTTTATATATAATATATAAATAACGATATTTCATAAACAAAGAAGTGACCTGATAAGAAATTTGTTGAAAACTTATTTAAGGTTTTCATCAACTGTAGTTCTATAAAAACTTTGTGTGAATTTCGATATATAATACGCACATTAGTCGTGAACCAGATGCAACAGTGATGCCGGTGTGGTCTGACACTCAAAGGCATTATATGCAAATCAACTCTGATCCGGCCTATATACGTATAAATATATGTTAGGACAAAATATTATATATAAACTTGCATCATATTATTCAAAAGTACATCATACAATAGTATATAATACAACAGTAGGATCAAGTGGGGTGAATGGGATATGGGTCACAATTTGGAGTAAATGCGATAGTCAAAAATCTAAATCTTCTAAAGGTAATAAAATAAGATATAAAATGTTTATTTTCATAAAAATTACTATCGAAGGTGCAGCATTTTTTATATGGCAGGAATTGAAATAGGTAGAAAAGTATTTTGTGTCATTTTTTCTTTAAATAAAAGGGGTTGTAGTTTTTCAGATAATGGGGAAAGTTTTTTTTTTTCTTATTAACCCCACCTGACCCTATAATATGCCATAGTTTCATCAATACACAGGAAAAAAATAAACTTTTACCACATATTTATAAAAAGTACAATTAACACAAAACATTTTAACATACATTGTTTACAATGCCAATTTGAGTGATTGATAAAAAATTTAATGTACGCATGATTAATTTTTATTACAATATTTCATAAACCAGTACTCTCGTTTCAGACATAGGAAGAGAAACTTTTCATGAAGATGAAAGAACTTGGCTAGAAAGAAAAGCGAATCGCCGTTAGTAATGGACATACTAAGGATAGCATACCATACATTTCAGTTATTGGCGATGGAGGGTGAAATAAGAGATCTTATGGGCATAGAATGTCATTAACGGCTGGTGATGTAAATTTTCTATAGTTACTATAAATAATATGTATGTGAAAACAAGCAGAGTTTTACATTGTAAACATTACGTTTAATCAATTTGTCCTGTGTTTCAGGGCGTCATAAATTGAGCAGAAATTGAGCAGAAATGTATTTAGGTGGTGAAAAATAGACTCTGATGTTTTTGTGTTCGTTTAAAGTAGGAAGAGAAAGACCCGCCATCACATTTATGTTACAATAATTATGCAGGATCCGCAATAGGAATGGAGCAACGTATTATTGTAGATGGATTTTGTAAAAGTATTGAACAACATGAACTGCAATATCTTAACTACATAGATGACGATGGCTCCGGTGTGTATACTCGCTTACAAGAGGAAGTTTCATACGGTCGCTACATAAAGAAAATAAAATATGCAAACCATATGACAGGCGCTTTCAGTGACGGTTCACATAAACTTGCAGAAAATTTAGCTTATTCCCTCGATGGGAGAAGAGTTCTCACAGAGAATGTAAATAATGTTTTCATTCAAAGAATTCTCACAAATAAACTTCTCTGGACGAACTTTTGCTACCCAAGTTGCAGCACTTCTATCTACAGTACATTTTGCCTGAAATTATTTATAACAGAATCAGGCGTAAATTGAGATATAGATATACCGAATACATGGTGAAAAAAAAGTAACTGTTTGCTTGCACGTCTATAGGCTACCAACAAAAGTCATTACTTATGTGCAGTAATTTCCTGCCGAATACATTACATGAATGTGGTATATTAATAAATGTAATGAAAACTGTTAGTGTTCTAGCACACCAGACTGGCCGTATTGAATAATGTTTACAATACAAATTCTTAGTAATAGGAATATTCCTTCATTGCCACGAAATAAAATCGATTTACTCAGAAAATAAACAAAATATTTTAATTTAACGAATTATGTATTTAGTCAGGGTTATGAGGAAAACCATTTTTTCATTTAATATTGCAAAATGATTTTGAAATATCTTTTTAGTTTATGTAATTACAACTATCTTAATTGATTCGTGTCCTATGTATGCTTTACATTATATATTATTACATTAATACCCAGTTCGCAACTGAGAAAAACAGATGATTAGTTCTACACGTGTCTACAGTTTTGTTATGTGCTTACAAGTGTTTGATAAATGTAATTGTAGATGTCAGATTTTATATGTGAATGTGACTATTATATTGTTGTAGGCACTGATGTACATTTTCTCTGCTACCATGCCAATGATGTATTGTATGATATATTGATTACTTTATAAACAGAAAGACATTCCGTATACTCTGTTAACTTTTTTAACTCTGTTTGCAGTTTCTTTATAGAGCCCTAAACTTACTGTGTTCGATGGTATCCTGCTTTTATTTCAACATTTTTGTTGCTAGAGATTTGTAAGTTCATTTTTGTTTCACTAATAATGCATGTAATGTATTTTTTTTGTAATAACTATTACATTTTTATGTTAAAATTATATTGAAATACATCCATGAAAAAGAGACGCGATTTTGCAAATATTACTCTCAACCCAGTACCCCGGACACCTCTGTTCCATCTCTCGTAACGACCCGCTGGTAATCTGCAAGCTTTGATACTCATGCCTATTGATGATAAAAGAAACCTTACACCGCGTCAAAAGTACGAGAGTAGTGTGGGTAAAAGTACACTATCATCATAAAGACTCGGCTTGCATGTCACAAGCTTCCGAAATGCCCTTAGACCTACAAAGCTCTGGTTTCGTCATCGCAACACATTAACTGTACGCTTTGTGACAGGTGACGGAAATATTAAACATTCATAAATTTCAACTGTAGCGCCGTTTTGTGAATCAGTACACAGCAAATATCTTTGGGCGCTGGGCATTGCAGTGTGCAAAACTGGCTAAAAATAACTTTGCTGTGCGTTATGTACAATTGTGCACACCATGTCTGAACGGGTTGAAATAATTTCAATTGTTTGGTAGATATATCATAACATGAAATTTTTTATACGACATTTTTTGTCCGTTATTTTTATTGTCTGTATATATTTATTTATGCAACTAGCCTGTAGAATGTTTGGTAGCGGTTTCGTCACGGATATCTTTTGGTAAAATTATCAGGGATTATATTTTCCCCCTGCCACAGGAGTTCTGGGAAACTGGGTGTGATCACTGTACGAGTCCGGGATGACTTAGTTTACCGTGGAAGGATGGGTGGCCCTTTGACGTCGAACTGCTGTTGGCTATCCTGAGGCTCTGTTTCTTCATCACAGTAGAGTGTTAAAAAAACTGCAAATTGAATAGCCTGTGGGTTAGAAGTCGCATTTCTTTTTGTGGGTGATTCAACAGTATTTGCTCGAGCTACCGAATTCGGGCAATGACACATATTCGTTTGGTAACTATTTTTGTTCTTCCTTGACCTGGCATACCATCCAGCATTTAAACACGCGCGCTTTGCCGGTTGACTGAAATACAACTTGCAGGCGCCCTTAACAACCACAGCTGTAACTTGAGTGAAATGTTTATATATGAACTGAATGTTCTCTAAACGCATGCAATGCGGTTACCTTGCAATGCGGGGCGTGTTGCTGAGTTGACAAGAATGTAAAGCAATGGACATCCGCACACTGCGGCCATACAATAGAATGCAATATAATGCGGTGCTGCTGCAACGATCTCGGGGGAAAATAAAAAGCCGCACGGGCATCGCATGACCTGCTGTGGTGTACGACGCGACGTTCGGGCTCATTCGTGCCAAGTCGAGTGTCTTCGTCGACATGTGAGGCTGTTGCCTACCACTAGTTGATTTAGTAAAGAAGGAACAACCAGTTTGGAAATCATTCAGAGCTGTGAGTGCGGCGTGGAGACAATAAAGCGAATTGGAATGATAAAACTGAAATATTTGTATTTGTTGGCATTTTAAATCTGTATTTATATATACGATTTTTTTTAGTCTTTGTGAGGAACTCTGCAGGAATAGGAAATCGAGAAGTTATTGTAGATTAAAACCAGCAGTTGCATGACGTTCCCGACGCAAACTAGCATAATTTGTTACATTTCAGACATTTCACAAATTACCATTAACACATTGGGCACCATTTTCAACTTAATTAGATATGCAAAATTTCTCAGATTTTAAAGATTGAAAAATTTCTCAGCTTCAAAATATTTTTTATTTTAAATTGATTTTCTTTTCCAGCAAATTCGAACAACTATTCATTAATATTCTCAAATACAATAAAATTATATATTCCTTATCTTCATTTAGTTCACCTTTACCTTAAAAAACATCTTGCTGCATTTAGTTTAATAAAATGTACCTATTTTCTTAATTATTATATCATTAATATATATTGTAAATATCCACGCCCATCTTTGGAAGTGGTGATAATTTTTCTGTAGAAAAAATTAGTTCTATTTTACATCTGCCTTACTTATGATGTCTCCTGTCCTCAGATTGTCTGTCGCCTGACCATGAAATCTCTCCGCCAATCAGCTATGGCGAGACGAGAGACAATCAGACTAATCCCATTTAGCACTTTTGTTTAATAAAGTTGAGAAATAACATAAAAAATATTAATTCTGAATACTGCCTAGAAACAAATCAAAAATACCTACACATGATCTTTATTACAAAAAATACTATTAAAATATCTAAAGAATATACTGTTATCGCATATAATAAAACTTTATTTGNCGCATATAATAAAACTTAATTTGGAATAATATCAAATGAAGTGACAACATAAGCAAGTACTCTTTTATCATATTTAATGAAAACGTATATGATCAGCGGTAAACATAACCTCAAAAATCTGCAATGTTACAAACCAACTCAGGATAAAAACATCTATGAGGAAATCAGGAAGTTGGTGAATAAAAAATGGTAACAATATATTACAGACATAACTAATTAATCTACTTTCTTCTACATGAGTGCACATAATATTTAATGAAATTATAAAAAACCTAGATGGTAACTAAGGTTCTTGGCATCCTGTTGGCAGCAATATCATTAGAGCTGGAACCAGAAAACATAAGCAACTGTAGTGAGACAGTTACAAATACACACGTGCCTTACTCGGGACCCGAACCTAGAAAATCTCGTTCCATAAGCTTGCACTAGGGTGCAATCAACTTTATTACGGATGTAGGATTCGGAGCATCAGCTACGGATGTAAGCAGTCTAATGTTATGAATGATAAGATTCACTAAACTGAAATATTACCAGTGCTGTCATTTTGAAAATAAGGGTCTAAGAAACTTAAAACACATAAGTTTGTTACATGGCCGACCATAGAGATAACTGTGTGAATATTGTGGTGAAAATTGGTTCATTGGTTCCCGAGATATGGTATACAAATTTAGTTTTCTTATTTGGTGCTATCTTACAAAATTGCCTGAAAAGAGTTTCTGTATGCCTATATAAGATGCTTCTAATAGATACCGTCAGCATACGAAGTTTGCTTGAATTTGGTGAAATTGTTGAATAGATATGACAAACTTAGCTAAATTATTTGCATGGCCACCATTTATAAAATTAAAGTCTGAACCTCACTTAAATCATGTATGTTTAAATGGTTTTCTGTAGCAATACTGGTTGGGCGAAATTTGGTGGAAATTAGTTAAATGGTTCTATAGATATGGCCAAATGTTTCACTTTATCACCTGGCACAATTATTTTCAAAATGGCCTGCAAAAGATTATCTGTGTAAGCATAATTGATGCTTCATATGACTAATGTAAGCGTACAAAATTTGGTTGAATTTTGTTAAATTGTTTAATACATATTATAAAGTATTTATATTAACGCCATAAAAAGGCCTGCTGCACCAAATAATTTAAGTTTACATGCACTACTGCAGTAGCACTTGCTTGTAAAATTGGGTGGGAATCGGTGATATTGTCCTCGAGATATGGCATAAAACCTCTTTTTTTTTTTCATGTTACGATATTTATAAATTAAATTATTGCCATAGATACCGCCAGTATACAAAGTTAAGTTGTTATCGGCTACATAGTTTCGTAGGTATAGCATACTAAGTTAAAATATTTAAACAGCTACCATTCTGAAAATGAGTGTCTGGTATACTTAAGACATTAATATATAATAAAAATGAATGTGTAATGTGAAATTAAAATAGTACAACTTCTTCGCCAAATATGATAAGAATCGGTTAATTGTTTCCCGAGATATGACAAAAACTTTATTTTAAATGTGGGACAATCTTACAAAATGGCGGGATAATACGGCTCCGTATAGACACATTTGATTATTGTAGATTTTAGTAGATACTGCTAGCATGTTAAAGATTGTTTCGTAGTTTCGTAGGTGTAGCAGTTTAATTGCCGCAGTTTTGAAAATACCTGTCTGGCCCACTCATAACATACCATTTTTCATGGCCATTGCCATAGTGTTACCTATTTGCCAAATTTGTTAGAAATCGGTTTGTTCTTTCCAGAGACATGACATACAAGTTATTTGTTTATTATGATGCTTTCTTACTAAATGGCGGGTAAAAGAGTCTTTGCGTAAGTTGTAATATAAAACGTGTTTCAAAAAATCACCGACAAACTCCGGGAAGTAATTCTTTATGAAAAATTAATTAGAAAATGTACAGCACACTTTGTACCTAAATGCAATATTAAAGGAGTAACGAGCACTTGAAAGTCAAATTTGAAAACCGTAATTTCCCGAAATATCGGAAACTATGCGATATTAAATAACAATACTCCGAACATTGTTTTATGTTAATAGGATCGTCAACAAACAGCAAACGTTTGTTTATACCTTCCACGGTAATGAAAATAACAGGGGTGGCCACCGTCTCATTGTATACAACTTTTGTACCGTCGTGATTTAAACCGTTTGATGATGGCCTATTGGGCAGTATCGCTTAATTAACAAAAATGGTCCTCTTGTTACAAGTGGCAGGACCTATCGTTTTCGTTCAAAGCACACATGAAGCTTCGGCACAGCGTTACAGTCCCTAGCACGTAGGGCACACTACCATCTTGAGTCTATAGTTAGCTCCTGGGTCCACTGCACAAGCGATAATTGAGAGATAATTTTACACTTACTGTGAACAACATGTACCATACATTTATAAGCTTAAAGTTCGTAAGTAGTATGATTATTTTAACAACAGAAGTTGACCTGTGTCAATGTGCTACATCCCATGGTTCTCGAGAAATGGATGTTTAATGTTCGAAACAGATAATGTGTTATGCCTGTGACATAGGCAATACTCGTCACTCATGATATGGTACAGAGGTAACACCGGAGGGACACTAGTGGCCAGGAGCTCGAAAGTAAAATACGACACAAGAATTACAGGATCATGGGAACGGTTCGAACGCCACACCACCAGCTGCAATACAGGCATCGTATATCCGAGACATCGACTGGCGCACATTTCTGAATACACCGTTCATCGCTCGAATGTGGTCAGCACCACCGATTATTCTCTGAACGAGATCCTTTTCTGATTTCACAGGTGTCGCATTACACACACGATTTAATGTAGCCCCACACGAAAACATCCGGTGGCTTCAAATCCCGGGTTCTTGCAGGCCGTGGCACAAGACCTCCGCGGTCAATCCAGTGGCCACCAAACTGTGTATTCAAGTACTCGTGCACAATGATTGCGAAGTATGCCGGCGCACCATCATGTTGTAGCCACATAATTCGGCGAATGTCAAGTGCTACATCTTCCAGTAATTCCGGTAACGTTCCCTGCAGAAATGCAAAGCACGTGTCTCCGGTTAACCGTTGTGGTAGGAAGTATGGTCCAAGTAACATACCGCCCACTAGACCACACCACACATTCACAGGTACATGGTAACCAGACGTGTGGGTGGAATGCAGATTGCCATCGGACCACACATGCACGTTATGAACATTGTACGTTCCAACAGGCGTGAAAAAGCGCTTCATCTGTGTACAAGACACGTGATGCAAACCGAGGATTACTGTTACACTGTTCCAGACAACATAGCGCGAATTGGGTCCGATCGTGATAATCGTCTGCATGTAATGCCTGTGCCTTCCGGTAATGAAATGGGTGTTGCAGTTGTTCGTTCCGAACCCTCTGCACACTGCTGTGGTCCTGGTCAGCTCACGTGTGCTTGTAGACGGCAGCTCCTCAACACGTGCCAGCACCTCCTCCTCAAACCTTACCGTGCGCCGTGTGCACGGAAGGCCCGAATCTGGTTTCCGTACCTGTGGCATATACCATGTGGTTTAGGGATACTCATCAAACAAAATAGTAATGCCTTATTTGTACCAAACACTGCTCACCATTTAGACATCAGATGAATTATCATTTCCCGCGAATAAGACATGTTTAGAATCCGTAGTTTATGTGTAAGCGCATTTTAAAGTCGCATGTTACTGTTGTGTGTTCCTACTAACAGTAACTATCGTAATCACAGCAACGGCATAAATTACAGTGAAATGCAAACGCACTCAGTTACTTCAGGAAACATGTGTAATCACGTAGAGAAAATTTGTTGTATTTGTACATTGTCTACGTTTTACACATTTTAGCAGATCAACAATGTTTACAAACTACACATACTTTCCTCCTTGCAATCGCAAAGGTTTCGTGAAGTAGCTCAGTGCTTTTACTTTCGCTGTTAATTATTTCTTTGCTGTTATTAGAGTTTGTACGATACAATATCATTGCGACTTTGACATGCTCTTACACGCCAACTATGGCAACTATGAAATCTAATAATTCTTTACTTTCAGGAAATGACAATTCGCTTACTGTGTAAACGTTGAGCAGTGTACGGTACAAAAAAGTACGTATTACTAATTATGTTCTGTCCAGCACTCTTAAAGGTCGGGTACAACATGCAACAAATTCATCACAACACCTTTACCTGCAAGGTTCCCTTTTCCCGCAGTCTTCTCGTAATTGACATAATTGTGGTGTGGTACATGCCCGCTTGGATATTGTTCCACGTACAGATACTGGGCCACTCCTCCATTACTTTCACATCGCCCATAAATTAACAGCATGTCTGGCAATTATGTTCACGTGTATCGCCGCATGACCAAACGTGCAGCAGTATGAAACGTGCCTACGCACATACGAAGCACACAAGTGACTGCATGCCGTATGGACAGCTAGCGCTATCTGTTCTGTAGAAGTGTATCGCCTGTCAAATGTCCCTCCGGTGCTACCTTTGCACCACGTCATGTGTTTTTAGTGTTCCTATGTCGCAGTCATAACACATTATCTGTTTCGAGCAATGAAAGTTAATTTTTTCGAGAACCATGGATGGATCATATAGACACAGGTAAACTTTTTTTGTTAAATTAACCATACTACTTACGCACTGTAAGCTTATAAATGTATGATACATGTTGTTTACAGTAAGTGTAAAATTATTTTCCACCATCGCTTGTGCAGTGGACCCAGCGGCCAACCATAAACTTATGTATGTAGTGTGGCCTACGTGCTATGCACTGTAACGCTGGGCCGAAGCTTGATGTGTGTTTTGAACGAAGGCGGTGAGTCATACGCACTTGCAACAAGAGGACCATTTTTGTTAATTAACAGATACCGCTTAATAGGCCAGCATCAAAAGTTCCAATATCCTTACTGTACAAAAGTTGTGTACAATGAGAGGGTGGCCACCCCTGTTATTTTCATTATCATGAAAGGTATAAACAAGCGTTTGCTGTATGTTGCCATTTTTTAAATAAGTATCTGACCCGCTTATAACATACCAGTTTACATCACCTACCACAGTACTACGTGTTTGCCATATTTGGTAGGAATCGGTAATTTTTGCAGAGATTTGGCACAAAATCTTTATCCATTCATTTTCCTACAAAATGTTTGACAAAAGAAATGCCATATTTCTAACATTGTCGCCCCTAGGCTAATGAAAAAGTACTGATCTCGCCCCCAGTGTTTTCTTTTTGTATTTATTTTATATTTTATAATCCAGTGGGACGAGATGAGGTGAATCATCATTTAACTTACAACATTAAAATATTGTTAATAAATTATTTTAAGTAAAGTAATAAATAAGTATTACTTTAAAATAAGTTCTAAGTTTAGTTATTTAATTAAATTGCTATAAAATCCCAGAATTTTAATAATTAAAATATATGAAATTTACTTTATATTTGTAGACAATTCCTTTAAGATTTCTTTGGAGAAATGCTTTGATATCGCTCTCCATCTCTCTCTTTCTCTCCCCACCTCCTGCAAGTATTTTATTTCTGCATTACCAGTGAAATTTTGTACTCAGGCCTATATATATATATGTGTGTGTGTGTATATATATATATCAGACTTCATATTTTCTCATCAAAGTCTTAGGCCTATAAATGTTTTATTTGTAATGCATGCTGCATTTGGTGCGCGAATTACAGTTTACCTCAGAAAAAAAAAGAATGGTTTTAAAACTTTTACATACATTTGTTTAGAATTTTTTACAAAGCTAATCTAAAAACCTTCTACATCTCCTCTTTTAGATCAATAATGCTACAGAAGAGCAAAACTGTGAACAGGCAAACTAGCAATGCAGTAGAATCTGTCATCTTCGCTTCACTATTCCTGACTTTATTCCAACAATAGGAAAGATTTGTGGAGACCAAAGAAGGAGCTTCATTACATTTTAAATTACAACATTAAATATTACTGTAGTGAAAATACATAACCAACATTCTTCGGTAGTAATAAGAGTATTTAACAATTTAGTTAACTTCTTTTGAAAGTATTAAACTTTACAGTAGCAAGATATATTAAGAACTAACTTCCTATTCGGAGAAGCATTTCTTTCTAGCTTACCTTTGGCACAGGAAGTGATAATAACCTCGAAGTCAATATCCCGCAGCATCTTTCCCTCGATGTTCTGCATTTCCACGCCCGATAACCTGTATTTTTTCCCCTTGGGTTGACCGCAAGAAGCAATTCACATGCCATAGAGTGGATAAGGAGTGTTCGGATATATAGTTGGTCACTGAAGCACAAAGTATTATTCTAAGTGCTATGCTTATATTTGAGTAAACTTCAACACAGCCTTATTGGTGTAGAAATCTGCATAGGCTTATTTTAACAGGTTGAAATTTCTTTCATTTTTATATGTTTTTGGCTTCAGATTTTCTGTAAGGTGTAAGAACTCTTCTTCTTTGTCTAGTTCGAGGTAGTCTCATAAGAATTTCTCATGTATCCTGAGTTACATCTGTATATAAACAAAATATATTGCACTTTCGTTTCTTTCCGTCATCAAATTTGTATATTTCTAGGCTGCTGAAGAACTTGCGAAATTTTCAAAATGATAAAATATTTCTGTTATTATGAAATTTCAGCAAAGACAGACAAAGAGCTATATGTTTAGTAACAATTAGCCCCAAATGTGTGTTTACTGACTGACAGCAACATCCACCACGTTCCCCACATGCGAACATCCAGTACTGATCCCGCCGGGAATTGAACCCAGTTTGCCGTAGTAGTAGGCGAAGTAATGAAACCACTCCACCACTGTGACCTCAAAATGTTTTGTAAAAGTATATGTAAACAAATATCATGTCATAGTTTGATCAAAAATTTTTAAAGTGCTACTGGCAAACCGTATGTAAATGTCAGGGACTTGCTCAGAAAAGGAAAATTCAGTCTACCACATCTTCAGTCCGTGTGAACAACTTTTATCTAACTGCGATTACAATCACAAGCTATTTGGACACTGTGAAGCTACCAGTGACAGTAGATGCGATAAAATCATCAATGCTTTATTCCTCAATCATCTCCAGATTACATGTATATGGCCACTTTTCTTCTTATTGTGAAGGATGATAATTTGGTATTTCTGAACATTTAATATTTTTTATTTTATTTCCACTACAAATTTATTGTTTATATTTTCTATTTACATAACAGATCTGTTGGCAGATTTTTTTGTTATATAGTTACTCTATGTGTTTTTAATGTTTAGAAAAGGTTTGTTTATTTTATTGTTTACGTCTGTAATTGCAGTATTTGAGTTGAGTATGGCTACTGCTTCGCCTATTGTACTATGGCAAATTCAAACCGAACTGTGGTGAAAAATTATCTCAGGTTTTGGAACTTTTTAGTCGGTATCTCGGATCCCGAAACTTATTGAAAATGTACTGAAATGTGGGTATTTGTAGTGTATTCTATAATTTAAATATATTCAGGATATTATTTTAAGCCGCCTGTGTGCACGTGGTGCAAAATAAGAATTCCCGGATAATCAATTAGTAGAAAACGGCTCTCTAAATTGCTGCATGTCCTATCAGACACAATTAAATTGCTATCATGAGCTACTCGGACTTCTTGCTCCAGAATAATTACAGTTACAGATAAGTAAAGACTGAAATAAGCTGCAGATGGCAGCAGCTCGATGTAACATGATTTATCTAATAAAGTCCTCAAGAATTTTCTGTATTACCCTTTCTCTATAGTCTTCCTTGTAAAATTTGTCCACACTTTCTTCAGAAGTAGAGACCTGATGCATCTACCTACATATTTTATAAATCAGCTAAGCCAAGGCAAGAAAAAAATATTGACGGATTAATGGGTGAGATATTTTTTTTATTGGACGTTGAATAATATTTTTCCTAGTGTGAAAGGACTACCTTAAGCTGCCAAATGTCAACAGTAATAATAATTATATTCTCAGTTGAGCGTACAAATAAATTTGAGCTGTACGTATTTTCATAAGTGAACATTGATTGTTTGTGTTTCTTCACTAAAATTTCAATCGTAATGATTGAATTAATTTCTTGGTTGGTAGTTGGCTCAGTAGTAGTATTTTTTTACTATGAATAGAGAGTTGATTATGATTGATCTATTTTTAACGTGTTCATTGTAATACAATTTGTTCTACTGTTACTTTCACTCCAATATACAAGTTTCATGTATGACAACTTGTTTCTTTAACAAATAATCACTAGTATATCATACCACACATTGTATTCATTGCAGTGTCTACTAATCGTGGGGTATTTAAAAACAACCTTTTATACTACACTCCCCACACACACCTATACTGTTTCATTTCAGTGGAGTCCATTCGTGGGACCTATTCTCAATACCACCGCGTTATTACATTGCGCAACGTCCTACTCTGACCCATACCCCATACAACCGTTTTATTTATAGTGTCGCCATCAACTTGGGGCGAAAAAATTAAGTTCGGTAGGGACGGGTTGTTCGGGGTCTTCTAATAGAAACGTATATTAATAGGAGAAGCAGAAAGCCCTATTTTCTAAGAGAAACTGCACCCATAGACTACAGACATTTTGAGTACACTGTTACCAACATGAATACTTAAAAAGGAGAGATCCCCATACAGACGGTCTTCAGTAACACTGAGGTAGTTCAGTTTAACCAGGCACCAGGCCAAACTGTAAACATAGATACCTCATATGAAGCCCCAGCCACGTCAGTCACACTAGCAGATTCTAGTGCCCAGACAACACTTACACAGTTAGCAGCAATGATAATGCAGCTGCAGGAGAATA
The DNA here is from genome assembly GCA_002778355.1 of Clitarchus hookeri. Lineage (NCBI taxonomy): Eukaryota > Metazoa > Arthropoda > Insecta > Phasmatodea > Phasmatidae > Clitarchus > Clitarchus hookeri. The sequence continues at coordinate 142,495 of NQII01002249.1, read as the reverse complement.
TGGCACAACAAGACAAATTGCAGGAAAATATGGCACAGCAAACCAAATTATAAGAAAAAATGGCACAATAAGCCATATAGCAGAAAACATTAACACAAAAAACCACATTGCAGGAAAATTTGACACAAGAAATGAGGCAGGTTAGGGAACAGCAAACCACGTTGCAGGAAACCCTTACACTGGAGGTAAGGCAAGTACAAAACTGTCAGGACGGAATGCAGCAAAACATAATTGCCAGTATAGATGAGATGCAGCTGAAATTTACACAGTTTAGTCAGAGCGTGGCAAGCAAGGTACCAAGCTTACAAGCTGAGGCAAACACAGTATCCACACAACTACGAGAAGAAATTGCAACTACCTACACGAGGGGAAATTGAGTTTGTTAAAGAAAAGTGCGCTATAGAGGACAGTGAAACAGAGTTGCGTTTCAAGGACATAGAGAAGAGGGCTGAGCGTAGACATAACCTAAATGTTGTAAACGAGCAGGTTTCTGCACAACTTGATTAGCTTCACAGGTATCTAGAGAATACATTACGACAAATAGAAATGTCTACACAGTACGAAAGGCAGAAAACCGATGGCAGCATTATCAAAGTGGGAGAAAAGGTTAACTTCGTAAAGAAATATTAGACCGAGTAGCTGCTTCTTTAAAAGAGATTTACGACTGTCAGAAACTCCGCGTAGTGACTCCCAAACTACGCCTACAGTTACTTCATTGCAGCTGAATTCCCACATCAGCTACTATCACACTGGAAATGGTTCAACAACACAGCACACCAATCAGCACACTGCTTCATCATTCCTCAAAATTAGGGGTGGAGAAGGTACCTCGTTTCGAAGGACGTGTAGGGGAGAGCCCCATAAATTTCCATATATGGTTCGAGGAATACACCAAGTTGTTTGGTTTACCTGACGCAGATATGCTATGCTGTCCACATGTATATATA